>JAXGGA010022406.1:0-15027 GCA_038373865.1 Uloborus plumipes
CTGGATAAGGAACTGTTTTGGGAGGTCACTGTTGTGACCTCCCATGACCTCCCATCAACGTGAACCTGAGGGGGGCGCGATTTCCGAAGTACGCCACGGGCGCTGGCCCCCCTAGCTACGCCTCTGGTTACTGGGCGTGTTACATGCTAATCGTTTCTTTGTCTCTGCTTTTTTAACTATATATAATGTACAATGCATAGAAAAGGATGTCATGGAAACCATAAAACATCTTTTTTATACCGGAATTTTTTTATTCTGGGACACCTATAGTAGTTTCAGTAAGCCGCGAACGATTCTGGCTGTATACTTCTTAAATTACTTCGCAAAGTAAGAAATACAAAGTACCATACATGTTCCTTAGTATTGTTTTAACTTTTAACAATATCTACTATGGTAATAACCTAAATTCTAACGCTTCAAAATAATTTTAAAAGTACATAATTTCTACTATATCCTTGTAGAAGCAGCAAAGAGTGAGACATTATAAGAACAAGCAAAGAGTTTTTTGCTTGTTCTTGTAATCTTACATCGTAAAAGAGTCTAAACCAATAACTCCAATACTCATGTTCAAATTGGATTATTAAATTATCTTGTCCTTTATTTTTCTTCTTCATCTCTATTTCCCTCCCCATTCCCGTCCAGATTCATTCCTTTCATTAATTCATTTTTTTTCTTTTATTTTTTTTCCTGATCCAGCTGACTTTTAAAAATGTAATATTTAAAAACATGTTCAATGGACAAATAAATTGTGTAGTTTCCTTGCCATTAGTTTCTTTTTGACATTTTCTCCAAAAGCAAAGAGCGCTAATATGCCAAAACGGAAGACACCCTCTCTCGCCAACCCATCTCTTAAATTGGCGCGAAAGATAGAGAAGCGACTATAGAAAATGATGATCGGAACACGGGCTTGAATAATAAATGTCTTCTGCGGTCGTTTCGGAATGAAACCGTCCTCTGCCTAGAGTTATAAATCTCTGTCCTATGTGACAGTCTCTTCCTGGTTGCACTTAGTTCGCCAAACCGCTCATAATTCATGCCCCACAGTGGACTATGGAGTTATTGTTATGGATTCTAGAGCTGCATATCACACCCGTCCCTGATCTCGTTATGTAAGAGCAGCAGGCGTATATCTTTTGCTTGTGGGGTAATGGACACTAAAGCGGACACATTTATTTATTCGACCTATGGGTTGGGGACATTTGGTAGTTGCAATTTATTCCTGTGAAATTGGCTGGTCACTGTGGAAACGATAGCATTTCTCAAGTTTCCAGAGTAGACTTCTGACGAAATATAACCTGATTGTGGTAACCAAAACACTTGATCAAATATTCAGTCAAAATATTCTTAACATATTAGAAAATATAAAATGTCTGACCTCTAAAAATAGTTATTTATTTTAGGTTCACCACATCAGCGACATAATGACATACTGACCAGGAACCTGGGAAGCCCCAATGGGGGTTCAGGAGAGGTTATAGTGACTTCCTAAAAATGTCCCTTTTTGGCACATTTTTACTGACCATTCGGTAAATTTGGAGATAGTTGCAATATTGCAATTTTTAAATGGCCGTCTGTCCCTTTTCATGTACGTATGTGTGCACCCGCATTTTATCATTCAACAAATTTTGGAATTTCATTCTGAAAATTGAGAGTTTTCCTCTCCCAAAAATTTAAGTTTGAGGCATCCCTATATATTGCATTGGTACGATACTAAGTACAATATTTAGCCATTATATACAGTGATACAAAAAGATTTTGACAAAAATAAAATTCCCTATATAACCTAGGACCTTATATCATTCTGAGTGCATCCGTTCTTCATTCGTTGATATAAAGTATAGAACGCCACACCATTGACGGTTTAAAGAGTTTAGTAATGATAATAGTTATCCCTCAAAAAGTGGAGAAATTGAAAACTGGTTTTGGCACAAATAAAATAATATTTAAAAAGGAAAAGGAACTATTGCTCATTCTTTATAATAGTGAAATACTAGTTTTAGTGTATATTACTTTGACAAAACAAAAATAAACGGGTGTGGAATTGAATTTGCTAAAATAATGAATCGTAAATGAAATTTTTACTGAAATAATTAAATAATGCTTTGTCTAACTATCAGTTATGATGCAAAATGAAAAAGACTGCATTTGAGCAAAAGCTGTACGCAGTAAAAGTTAAATCAACGGAACAGAAGCACAAATGTTGAAAAAGCATTGCAGCCACATGTTTAGGGGCTATATGGAACCAGAAATAATTGTAGGCCATCTTTTATACACAGCTGAACAGCAAGGCGACAAAAACTTGAACTAAAATAAAGATACTGGTATTTGGTGATACCTTTCCTTGCTAATTATTTATGCAATTATACTACTTATGTAACTGAATTTGTATGTATCTGGCACTCCGTGCAGATACAAAATGTAAACGAGATAAAAGTTGTTATCATGAAAATATTTCGTCTCGCATAATTACTTGAATGTAAGCTGAAGACAAAAATCAGAAAATCTATTTTCATTTCTCATGCATTTTGACGAAGGATACAAGGCACTAAAATGACACATGAATATGGATTTTGAATATGAAAGAGATAGTTTGTGTAAATTATTCATGTTGATTTTAGAAAGAATATTATTTTTATAATATATTCAGTGAATTTGCTTTGATTGGCTTTGATGTGTTTTAAGTAGGATTACACATTGCTTTTAAGCAGCTCAACTGATTAGATTAGTGCTTCCCAGATTGCGGTTTACGGTTCATTGGTGAATCACTTGTCAATTTTTGATGCGTCGTAGCACTCTAATGATTCGTTTAGTCTCTTTGTTAGATGATTATTTTGCAAATTCATCATTTATTATAAAAATTGTTATTATTATTGGAAAAAATATTACTATTATTATTATTATAATTGTCATCATCGTCGTTATTATTATTATGTTAAAATTATTCATTTGTTATTATTATTATTTTTATAAAAAATATTATTATCACTATCATAAAACTATTACTTTACCACAATTATTTGAAGGAAAGTATCTTGAAAAAAATCCCAGAAAAAGTGTTTTTTGTTTCGGTTTGTTTATATAATTCAGAACCATAAACTTTTTGAGTTTTAAATTTGTTCTTGAACTTGTATTAAAAATTATTTCACAAAATTAATTTGCGTTTACCAAAATATCATTTAAACGAATTTCGATAGAATTATTTTTTCAAGTTTTTGTTGAGTTAGTTACAACAAATTCCTCTCTTTCAACTATGCAAAAAAATTCAGTTCAGTTCAAGTTTGAGCGAAAAATTACAAAAAATAAATTCTAAATTTCGTGATTTTTTTTTTTTTTTTGAAAAATTTTAAAGTTGTGAGCTTTTTAAAAGTAAAACTCATTGCCACTATGAGTTGAGTGTTTGCAACGAGGGCTGGAATTAATTGCCTAAAATGGGGCTCATAGCATATTGAATGTGTAAAACGTGTGTTGATAAAGATAGTGCCTGAATATTATTAAACATTCTGCCATGTTTATGTAAAACGTAAGTTTTACTGAAGTATTTTCAGGTTAATTAAAATTAAAATTAAAAAATGCCACTGACTAAAAATAAATAAATAAATAAATAATGGTGGGAGAAAGTTGTATACCTAAATGAAAATAAGGGGTCTTAGGATTGCTTTAACTTTTACGTGACACAACAAATACCTATTATTTAAAAGTCCTTAGACCCCTTAACATAAGAAGCCATGATCAGTGGCGTATCCAGGGGGGGTGCCAAGGGACCAATGCACCCCCCAAGATTTTGTAAGACTATAAAAAATGGTGGCACCGAATTTTGAAAAAACATGTAACCTTCATGTAAATATGTTTCAGGTTTTTTCAATGAAAAATACTTTATGGACACTGAAATATTGTCATATTATTTTCTGTTTTCGACAATAAGAAGCAAAACTAATTGTTAGTCTGTAATTGTGGAAATGTAAGCGGAAAATGAGCGATGTAACCGTCCCTTATTGTTCTTGCATGATATTCATTTTTTTTTTTTTTCAATCTTTGAGCAACGTTCAATAGAAAAAATTAAATCGAAATACTGCGTTTCTAAAGTTTCACCATATTTCTTGATTTTATTCCTTTCTCATCACAGTGTCGATGTTCGATGTGCACCCCCCAAAATCAATTCCTTGATACGCCACTGGCCATGATGATTACCTAAGATGTTAACTTCACATGAATTTAAATAGGTCTTTCTTTATGAAAACTGCAGAGCAAAATTAGATGTGTACAATTTATGGCAGTTCAATATCATCATTTTTGAAACTTTTCCTTAAACTAGTAAATTCCTTGAAATAGTGACTACAAAGTGACCCATAAAGAAAATAATCTATAATTCAATATTTCGATTTTTCTCTGCGTTATCCATGAAATAACAATCGGTATTCATTATTTAAATTGATGTGAGATCGATTTTTAATGAAACTTTGATAACTTAACAATTTTGTTTTGACAAACAAGATTTTCCAATTCTTATTTTTGGGATAGCATTGTGCCTCTCATTAGCAGTAATTTCTCTCATCTCAAGCTGATCATTTGTCAAGTTCTACCGAACTTCTTTCTCAACTCCATTTTTAATCTTCACACTTTGTATTTTCATCAGTGTGAAGTTAATTGGCGGCACAATGGGAACAGTAATCAAACCCCATTTTTCTTGAGACGCAAACGGCAATTTTCTTGCAGCTGTATGTTTTCTTACTTCGCGGATTGTCGGCTCGGATTCAAGTTGGTAATTTGTCTTTCAACCGGGACATAAATCATTTTCACCGATACAATAAGACCGAGACTTGAGGTTTGATGAATTGTTGCAATACTACGTGACCCCAATTGAATCTTATTTGAAACTTTGTTGAAAAAAAATGGAAGAATGGAGAATGATTTTTGCTTCAGAGCTTCTTGTCTTGTTCTTCGGCGGTATCTGTTGTCTGGAGGAATTGAAGACACGTTCCTGGCGACTTGATTTATTAAGAAAGTGTCGTGATTTGACTGGTGGGGAGAATTGATGTGTGTTGGGGGAGGACTTTTTCAATAACCAAGGATGAAGAAGCTGGTTATGAAGGATTTTCGACGGCCCCATGGTGGCGTGATTAATCTCATTGATTTGAAGGAAGGGGCTTGCGTTGCTCATAACGATGAACAATAGAAGGATGCCAGCCATGTACATAGATTCAATATATATGTGTATGTATTCATTTTTCTGACGGTTTGATATTGATAATGGATGACATTGAGAAAACGCCTAATATTGAGTGCTTTTTATTTTCTGGACATTGCAATGAATTTTAGTTTGAAGAAAAGACGAAAACATCTTATTTTTAAGTGCATGCAATGTAAGTCAGAAGTTACCAGATAACTTTGATAAGTACTTTGCTTAAAGGTTGAAGTAAAATAAATTAGAAAATAATAAAATTAAAAAGTAGATCAGAAATGATTTAAATCAACAAAGAAGATAGATTTTAATGTTTATGGACTATTAATAAAAGGTTTTCAAAGCATAAAAAAATTAGCCCTACTTGAGAAAGGAGCTCATAATAAAAATAAGAAGAAAAAACGTCAAATATTGTTGCACACATAGGAAGAAATAGTAATAATAATAATAAAAATAAGAAGCAAATAAACTTACAGACAAAGGGCAAAATTGGATGGATAATTAAAAGCCCACTGTAGGAAGTAAAGTTATCTTTTACAGCAAAGTGGAATTGTGATCAATTCTTCATAATAAGCTAAAATGTCTCAATTTTGTTTTCTTTTTCGAAGCATTGAAAATTTGTTTTAAGGTTGTTATAATCAAAAGGCATTATTACTTTGAACTCAGAATTCTCTTGCATTCGCAGGATAAAATAGATGGTTTAATAGTTTCGTTTGTTGAGTAAGTTCATGCTCATATTATTGCATGAATATATATTTCACTGATATTTTTTTTAGTGTTTGAAATAATTTTGATATAGGGATAATAAAATTCAACAAGCTGAAAATTCAGAAAGTTTCGGACTCTTAAACAAGTATCTCGACTGTTATTTATGATGCTTAAACATGCAAAAAAAAAAAAAAAAAAAAACTTACTAATTTTCGATTTCTTTTGGTGTTTACAAGTCTTAAAAGGCCGGGAACAGTATTTCCATTCTTTCTAACACTGTAAGAATACGTTTTTCACTGTAATTTTCAAAAATTGCTATTCTTCTTAAGATTGGGGATAATCTGTTGCAACTCTAAACTTCCCGTTAGTGGTATTGCGTCATTTTCAATAGCAGTAATCCTATTAGTAAGTACGGACTTCAGTTGTTGCAAATGTAAACTCCCATGTTACACAGATACTCTCAACAATTTATGGACTGATTATTTTTTAACGTGAGAATTAATTCGTTCAAGAGATATATGGTGTGGAAGAAAACCGAACAAAATATATAAAACAATGAGATTGATTTACAACAATCATTTATTTTATAAACCCTTCACTTTCAAAAGTGCAAACATACGACATTGCTTCACAAAGAAAACCTGTTTTGACATTGCTTGATTTTAGAAACCACGCTTTTTCTTGTTTGAAATTGCTTTTTAGAAAAAATAGTCAGAAAACAAAACAAATGCCTACAGTTGTAAGACAAACTATAGATTACAGCTTCCCAATTGCGTTTTTAATAGACAGAAAATTAGCCATTCAGAATATTTCGATGTTTTAGTCTTTACTGCATACAATAAGGATTCTTAATGATTTTAAAAACTTAAATGCAAAAAGATGCGTTTCTTTACGGTCTCTGTGGTTGTAATAAATAAAAGTTTACTTTCGTAAGCTGAAGGATGTGGATTTGGTTTCTCCCGGTGCCTTATGTGTTATTTTCTTCTATTTTTGCGGCGAATCGTCCTGGTGTTTTATATGTAAGTGAAATAAAGAAGTCCAACCTCTCGAGTTAATGTCACTCAATATTTCCCTAGTCCTTATCAAGAAAATGTCAACAACATCAACATGCGTTTCTTTTTACAACTATGATTTATTTTATTCTTTATAGCTTTTTAATAGCATAAAATTTTTTTATGCAAAGGCACCGTTGAAACAAATTGTTAAAGTTAATTTTCTTCAAATTTGCTTTTCTTCTTTCTTTTAATTTTATAATGCATGAAAAAATAGTATTTTGTTATATGATCCCGAGAAAAGGAAACAAGGGTAAACAAATCTGGTTTGAAACTACCGCAATTACCATGAAAAGACTGAATGGATAATTGGCACTTTACCCATTCCCCCCCCCCCCCCCCCGGAGGCATTTATAGAATGGAAAGCAAACAATTTAGATAATTCAAAGAGGCAGACGGCAAGGCCCTGGTAAGGGCAAAATCAGTTGGCGTGGAAAACCGCAGCATTTTACCTTTTATTAGCAACCTGCTTGAAAGATCGCAGAGCCCCTCATATGTCTCCATTAGATGAAGTCTCGTAACCAACGCCCCACTTGCAGGGGAAGATTGATTGCGGCAATTAGCGAAATTCGATTTGGGCAGCGCTGCGCCAGAAAAACCCACACCGAAGATAATGATAAAAAATAAAAAGAGAAAATAAAAGTAAGGAAAAAAAGATTTCGATAAGTTAAACTGCTTCGATCCAATAAATGCGCCAAGACAGTCGCCAAGATTATGGATAGTCTTACATTAAAATTATTTATTTTATGAGCGGCATGAATTAGGAATTAAAACGCTGGATTTAATTAAATAGTATTTTTTAAGCCTTTTCAGTTAGTAACGAATCGATAACATCTTAATTGAAAGCTTAGATTTAATTTGGTTACAACCTCCACTGCGAGTTATACGTTATGTCTGTCTGATAGTAAACTATTTTTGTTATTTTTCGGGAAACCTGCTCCGTGTCGGCATAAATCAAAAGATTTTGAGAAGTCTTCAGGGAAAGACGACAGACAGGCTAACATTAAAATTATTTATTTTACAAGCAACATAAAGTATGAGTCAAAACGCTGGATTTGATTAAGTAATATGTTTTAAGCCTTCCGATTAATAACCAATCGATAAAATCTTAATTGAATACTTGGAATCAATTTGTTATTAATCTAGAAATCTGCTTCATGTCGACATAAATCATGAGATTGAGAAAACTCTTTAATAAGTGTTTAGCACAGGAAAAAATGTAAGTGAACTACAAATCTGTCTTGATAAGAAATAAAGGTTGTGAAAGTTGAGAAATGATGAATGTGAAGAAGGTGATCTGAGAATCAGTAAATTCAAATTAAACTGCAAGTGCGTGATATTTGAACTGTTTACGATGCTCCTTACCAGATGGCAGCACATTTTAAGCCTCCGTATCCATGATTGCCAAAGAGAAGTGTGACGAGTTTGACGTCATGCGATCTTCACGAGTTTGGAGCGATGTGTTGTCCTCCCATGTCTCTCTCCCTCTCGGCTAGCTGTTGTGTGTGTAACGTCGAATTTGGTTTTCGTGAGGTGCTGTTCTTCGCGTCTCGATGGAAAAAAAAGAATTCCTTATATCTCGTGAAATATTGTAAAAGAATTAATATATGTTAACCCAGAAATCAGGTGGCGATGCTTGGAAGAAGAAATGTGTCCTTTTATTATTGATGTTCACGGATTTGGCTCGGGTGGCGATGCTTGGAAGAAGAAATGTGTCCTTTTATTATTGATGTTCACGGATTTGGCTCGATTTGGATGAGTCGCGCCTGAGAGACAAAGGGTATATAACCCTAAAACGGTTCTTGGCAACGCTACAGAAAGAAATCAAATGCTACTGTACTACAGAATGTGCTGGTCATGGATAAAGACCGATCATCTAATTTGCTACCGAATTTTTCGAGGTACAGACATTTTAATAGCTTTCCGGAACTTTTTTTTTGAACTCTACTTACGACGCCACCACGTGCTCTCCATTATGTATTCCACTTCACATTCTATTTGACTTGTGAGCCCATCAGTATGATTGTCTTGTTTGATGATGTGTATTAATAAAGAAAGTTCGGTAAGTCATATTTACTTTCATTATTTAGTGTTCTAATATTTGTGCATTTTAAAAATTTTAGAGATTTACACAACGCGATGTTCAGATAGGGATTCTAATTTTTTGAATTATGAATTTACATAAGCAATTTTGCTCATTCATTTATCCTTTTGTTTTGGACAATTTAATAATGAATTGAAGATGATTTTCAGAATGATTTTACGTTCTTGCTACAAAATATATATGCGGAAAAAAATACTTTATGTACCCTCGGAGAAAAACAATTGTAACGTAACATTTTTGCAACAAAAATGTTACGTTAGTCACAATGGCGTTTTTTCTTAAAAAATAAATATCGAAAGTTTTTTTTTTTTTTTTGCTTCCAAATTCTTGGTAGAATGCACACGTTTGCCACCGTCTAAATCTATAATCTGCAAATTCAACCATAAACTATTCTTCATACTTAATATTTCAAATAAAGGGAGTTCGAAGATTAGTTGAAAATGTCACGTTAATAGAATGACCGGAGTGGGGAAAGTGTACAAGTATATAATTTTTGCGTTAATCGTTTAAAATAAATGTTGTCACAATTCCTTAAATACAACTTTCAAATAACACGTTCCCCGTAGAACAACGTCTAATGCACTGAGATTTAAGAGAATAAGTGTTTACTTGAAAGCAAATAGGAATTTCATTCAATATTAGGAAGTATTGTTAGTCGTTGCTGGCTGAAAGAGTGGAATAAAAGTTAATTTAACATTTTATTCAACTGTATTGATATTTTTACCTTTTAACTTTAAGTTTAGTCAGTGGGAAAAAACTCTTATCCTTGTATTTATCAGGCTGTGTAACTAATTTAATCATTAAGTCTGGAACTGTGTAACTAATTTAACCTTTTAATTAACGGTTTGATAATTTAACCCTTAACTTTTAATTTTACTTCAGCGAGTAGAAAACAAAAACCTCCTATCCTCGTACTTATCAGTCGCACAATCATATAGAATCAATTATTTAAAAATTTTTAAGCAAGTGAAGATTTTTAGTAGCTTAACCTAAACGAAACATAAAATTTCTCCTTTCTTGTCAAAAACTTTAGTTAAGGTTGTTTGTTAATATTTTCAAAAATTACTGCAAAACAACAAGTAACAAAATATTTCTTGAGCAAGAAGGATATTTCCTAACAAACGTAATTACACCAATAGACGCGATATATTTAAAAGCATCCACAGCATAATAACAATGTGATACTTTTTGACATAAACGTCACGTAGCATTCAGCCTCACTAATTCATATGCTTAGCTTTTTTCCCCCTCAATCTTCCTCGTTCATTTTTTTTCGTTATCAAACGAGTCTTAAAGTGTAATTTTGAATTACAGGCTGTTCAGTTTTCGAAGCATTAGATTGTGCAATATTTATGTCCATCGCGTGTTCGTTAAATCGGCCATAAATAAACGAATAAGAACAACCTCTGGCGATATGGTGCGGAAGGTGGCAAAGGATAGTTTTTATTTATTTATTTTTTTTCCTTCCATCGGCAAGAGATAAATTCGCTGTCAGCCGTACCTAGTAATCACAATAAGCCATTTATGGGGAATATTAAACTGACTTGCCAGCGTATGCAGAAGTTATTGAATAACGCGAACCGTCCCGTGCTCCGCGATAAATTGTGAAGAACAACAAAGCTCTTTTCACAGACACGAAAAGGACCCGGGAAACGTATAATTACGAGGAAAAGTCAATGAATCATCTCGGTTAAATCAATTCCAATTATCAATCTAATGGTGTGAGATGTATTTGCATTTGCCGTTGAGGTAAGGAGAGAAAGGCAATTCCATATTTAAGATTATGAAAAAAAGATTATATTTGTCATCCCGAGATTTACTAAGGCAGCGAGGGATACAAGCAATGTGGCTACGTGAGTTTAAAGAATTGAATGGACAGAACATTACTGAAATGTTTTGTTCTTCTAGAAATAAAACCGAGGTTATAAAAATTTTGCATCCTGAACCCTCTTTTCAATGGCAAAAGGTAGTTAAAGTATTTGAGCAATTAAATCAAAACAGCTGTAACAAATAGTGCTCTTTGATTTGCAACAGAAAAATACTTTTTTAAATCTAGCTCTTTAACAAACAATAATAGAATTAAAATATAACTCATTCAATTTTATTTACTAGAGAATGCATTGTTTCAACATTACTTTATCAGTTGGTCGTTCTATGGAAAATCTTCTAAACCTTATTTTAAGTGATTAATAAACCTTATTTTAAGAGACGAACCGTCCCGTGCTCCAGGGTAAATTGTGAAGAACAACAAAGCTCTTTTCCACACACGAAAAGGACCCGGGAAATGTATAATTACGAGGAAAAGTCAATTGATTTTACCAAAATGAATCATCTTGGTTAAATCAATTCCAATTATCAATCTAATGGTGTGAGCTGTATTTGCATTTGCCGTTAAGGTAAGGAGAGAAAGGCAATTCCATAATAAATACTATGAAAAAAAAAATTATTTGTCATCCCGAGATTTACTAAATCAGCGAGGGATACAAGCTATGTGGCTAAGTGATTTTCAAGGATTGAATGGACAGAACAGTACTGAAATGTTTTGTTCTTCTAGAAATAAAACCTAGGTTATAAAAATGTTGCATCCTGAACCCTCTTTTCAATGGCAAAAGGTAGTTAAAGTATTTGAGCAATCAAATCAAAACAGCTGTAACAAATAGTGCTTTTTGATTTGCAAAAAAAAAACAATAATGGAATTAAAATATAATTCATTTAATTTTATTTGCTAGAGAATACATTGTTTCAACATTACTTTGTCAGTTGGTCTTTCTATGGAAAATCCTCTTAACCTTATTTTAAGTGATTAATAAACCTTATTTTGAGAGACGAGCCGTCTCGTGCTCCAGGATAAATTGTGAAGAACAACAAAACTCTTTTCACACACACGAAAAGAACCCGGGAAACGTATAATTACGAGGAAAAGTCAATTGATTTTACCAAAATGAATCATCTTGGTCAAATCAATTCCAATTATCAATCTAATGGTGTGAGCTGTATTTGCATTTGCCGTTGAGGTAAGAAGAGAATGGCAATTCCTTATCAAAGATTGCGAATAAAAAATGCTGTATTTGTCATCCTGAGATTTGCTGAGTCAGTGAGGAATATAAGCAACGTGACTACACTGTAAAAAATGAACTGTTGTTTTTACAGTATAATACTGGCAGCCGAGGTTCCAGTTTAAAACTGTAAAATGCACAGTGATACACTGTAAAACTAGCAATTTTGCAGTTTCTTGCTATAAAGTTGGAAATTTTACAGTTTATTGCCGTAAAATTTAGCTGTATTATAGTGTAAAAACAACAGTATACTACTGGCAGCAGAGGTTCCAGTTTAAAACTGTAAAATGGACGGTAGCAAACTAAAATTAGCAATTTCAGTTTATTACTGTAAAATTAGCAATTTCAGTTCATTACTGTAAAATTAGCAATTTCAGTTTATTCCTGTAAAATTATTAATTTTATAGTTTAGTACTGTAAACTGAGCAATTTTACTGTTTATTACTGTAAAATTAGCTAATATTACAGTTTATTACTATAAAATTAGCTGTATTCTGCTGCAAAAACAACATTCATTTTTAGTGTACGTGCAGGGGCGCCCGGAACTAAAACTTTTGGGAGGGGGAAAATTATCAATTGGCCGAATGAAGTTCCAATTTTACAGTATGATAAAATACAATGATGCACACATGTCGTACGTGCATAACATTTAGTGAGAAAAAACATTAAAAAAACAATTTAAAAAACTAAAAAGAACAGAAAATCTCAATGTTGCAATATTGCCTTCAAATTGCCAAATCGTCAGCAAAATGTGTCGAATACGGAAATTATTGAGAGGTCACAGTGACCTCCCGTGACCTCCCATCGTGGCGCTCCTGTGTACGTGATTCTAAAAGATTGAAAGGACAAAACATTTCTGAAACGTTTTGCTTTTCCAGAGATAAAAAAAGCTGTAAAAATGTTGCATTCTGAGTTTCTAAGAACCCTATTTTCAATATAGAAAAACTTAGTTAAAGTATCAAATCGAAACAGCTATCAAATCGAAACAGCTGTTAGAAAAAAAGTGCTCCATAATTTGCAGGAGGAAAAAAAATTCTGAACTCTAATTCATTAACAAATAATTGAGGAATTAATATATCTCACTCAATTTTATTTCCCAGAAAACACTTTGTTTCTGCGTTAATTTGTTAGTTGATCTTTCTATGGAAAATCGTCTAAACCTTATTATAAGTGATTATCATCTGCATTATTTTGAAGTGAAGTAATTTCCAAAATCACCGTTCCACTTTTACATTATTTATTAGCTTTGTGCAAGTATTTCATAAATGGGGATAAAAGGAACTTTTTTTGAAATAAAAAAGTAGAAAAACTGTTGTTACCGGCTCGAAACAACAGTTAAAAAAATAAGATTCCTTGAGCTGCCTTTAAGAAATTTTATTTAAACTCCAATTCATCCAAAAGGAGGATTTTATTTATTTCACTCAATTGGTTTGCCTCAAATCACATTGGTTTTAATATTTATATTTTAAATAGCCTTGATGTTTGACATTACATATGCCCCATTTTAAATAATTTTCATCTGAATTATTTTGAAGCTAAGTGATTTTTAAGCCATTATTTCAACTTTATATTGGTTATTAGTTACTTCATTAACTGATGTGCCAAGCTCAAAAATTTTCCACATCTGAGAAAAAGTTATTTGCAATCCCGAAACATGGTGTGCAGTATTTTTTAAGTTTGTACTTTAACAAGATTCATTTTATTATTTGTTTTTAATGCATTAAGGTTAACGTTTTTACTTCTTACGTTTTTACTTCTTACGTTTTTACTTCATTAAAGAAAAAAAAAATAGTTGGCGCCAAGGCGGGGGCTCCTTAACTTGTTCTCCCGGTCCCCTTTCCCCAAATGCAGGGTCCCTAGTTTTTTAATAGGTTCCCAGCTAAAAAATGTCTTCAAAAATTTTGCAAAAAAAAAAATTTTTTTTACAGATTCTGTAAAAACTTTGCAAATATTACGAAGACATCAAAATGTCTGCATTTTTTCTTCATTTCATGTCTGTATTGCTTCAAATGTCTGCATTTTTTATGCAAATTTTTCAAAGACATCATATATCTGCTTTTCACTCTTTATTCTTTAAAAAAAAAAAAAAAAAAAAACACATTTTAGTGCTCTTATAATAATTTGCGAAAGTTTCGAATACTTAAAATGTTATTTTATGACATATGCATTTTTTTCTGCAAATATTTCAAAGACATCACAAATCTGCATTTTATCTTCATTTCACTCTTTATTCTTTTTTTTTAAATAACAAATTTTAGTACTCTTATAAAAACTTGCATTAGTTTGAAAAACAAAACCTAAACAACCTTACAAAAACTAAATTCAATATAAGTACTTATGCATATATTTTCTTTCCTCCTTTTTCTAATCACCCTTTTCTTCTCTGCAAAAGAAAATGTAGAGCATTTCGTTTTGTAGCCATTCTACGATAACGATATGAAAAAGAAGCCTCAGCTTTTTCACAGCATTGAGTAAAGTAGGAAGACGAAGGCAAGGGGGACTGGTCAGTCAAGTTGAAGATGAGGTGTCTTTTTTCCTGGAATGTTGACCATTGTCCACGACTGAAAGCAAGGAGCAGCTGAAACGTGTCTACCCACATGTCTGTGTGTAAGACAACTGTGAAAATCGCTTCGCATTTTTAAGAGCGCGCCAGTGAGAGAGTACAAAACACTTCAATGGCAAAAGGCACTGATGGCGTTTGACAATCCGAGTTTTGGGAGACTGAAGTTGAGTGAATCAGAAAAAAATTCGAGTTATCGAGAATAAGGAAAAAATACTTCGAGTTGTTAAAGAGAAAAAAATCAGCAATAAAGGTGCAGGGAAAAAATTTATTTTCGAGATGTCGAAAAATTCGAGTTATCGAAGTTCGAGTTATCGCGAGTTGACTAGATTATAATATTTTCCCTGAAGTATTTTTCATGATGTATA
>JAXGGA010022407.1:0-15026 GCA_038373865.1 Uloborus plumipes
GGGTTATTAATTGCACTATGTATGTCTTTTAGTTGAAGTTTTAAAATATTTAAAACAAATTAGCTTGTGAAATAAATCAGTTTGTTTTAATTATTTAACTACTTTTATGAAAATGTTGTTTATTAATGTATGTCGGTCTTTTTGCTGTGAAGAAAACGATCTTTAATTTTATGTTATTGGAGGTTGAAATTTCAAAATATTTTAGGTTTAGACAGGCAATCACCCTTTGTATTTTTTTGTACATACAATGCATTTTTTTTAGGCTGTAAGTGATTATTTAATGTGACTAAAATTACACATTTTGTTATTTATTGGTTAAAAAGTATTTTTTGTAATAAAAACAGGAAAAAAAATCCTAAATGTGTCACTTCACAAAAATTTGCTTTTTAAAGTAAAATACAATTTCCTATACTTCTGAATATAGTTTTAAAATAACATTATAAAAGATGTCCTTAATGATAACCGTTAAACAAAATTGATTACTGCAGTATTTTTATCTAAGGCACAATCTTCTGAAAAATAGTTATTCTTCAGAAAAAATAGAAATTTATGTAAAAAATCAGAAATAGTTTTTAAAAGATTGTTAGCTTTGAGATATTTGTTCATTATTAAAAACAAAATTAGTAGAGATTCCCATAGGCAAGAAACTAAAAGGGGAAACTCAGTTTTGCCAAGTTTGAATTTAAAGCGTTTTTTTTTTTTTTTTTTAACTAAATTCTGAGGCTTGGTTCTAAAAGGGCCAATGTCAATTTTTTCACATTATGTGTTATTTGCATCAAAAGTTTCCAATTTAGTAAAACTCTAATTCTACAAAGGCCAATGTCTATATAATCTTGTATAATATATATATACATATTATATAAATTATTATATATATTATGTAATAATATATATAATATATAATTTATAAAAATACAAATTTCATATGATAAAATAATGTTTTTTTACACTAACAACAAACAAATACCAAAAACTAATAATGGGAATCTTAATATAAGAAAGTTATAACATTCTAAAAAGTCTCAAATATCTTTCATCGCCTTTTTCTTGAAACTAACATTTTTGACTTAGGCCCTTTTAGAACCAAGCCACAGAATTAGTTACCGGAATACAAAAAGATTTTAGTTTAATTTTAAGCAAATCAGTTATGCATAGAAACTGTTTAAGATAAGAAGAATCCGAGCTGTTCAACTTTTAGAAACGTCAAGACTTTTCGTTTTTTTAAGCGTTGTAACCCAGAAATATAGGTTAATAACTTCCCTCTGTAGTTTAACTATTTTTAGTGAAGCTCTACCAAAGAAATATTTTTCGTTTCTTTCAAATGAAATGTTTAACACTTTTTTTTTATTGCTTTTTTAACCCTTGTTTCTTTAAAGTCTTTTGGTTGAACTACCGAAAGCGCTTTGAAGTGATTCGCTTTTTACTTCTTGTATTTGAATTATTTAGAAGTAATCTTGCAAGAGTGGATTCTCTTTAAAATACAGGAGAAAAGCAATTTTATATGAAACTTGAATTTCTTTCAAGTTTATCTGTATTATATGAATTGATTTCTTAGCAATTACGTGTTTTTTTTTTTTTAATATTTGCATGGTTTGGAACATTGAATTGCTCATACTTAACAATTACCTTGGCTTTTCAGTCGTTATTAAAATAAGAATTCTTGCAATGGACAATTAAAAATCATATACATATGGTTTGTGATGGTAGCCTAACTTTTATACTTGCCTTTCTTCTTCTTCTTCTTATTATTATTACTGTTATTGTTCTAATTACTGCTAGTATTACTATGATTATTATTATTATTATTATTGATATTTAACTGAGTTACGTTTAAAGAGAAAGGCACCACAAAACATATTACCTACGTTCCATTGTTTATGTGTAAGCATTATGAATGTCACTCGATTTTAGGACAATAAATCTACTTTCATTTCCAAGCTCAACTTAACCCTCGTGGGTCCCTCCCATTTCAGTTACACTCAAGACCCTTTGGGTCATAAACGATCCCAATGCTTCTTTTGATTAATTTATTATAATTATTGAATGTTACATGCATTATTTAAGTTCACACACTTTTTAATGCTAAAAAAAATAAAAGACACAAAGTAAAAGTTAGTTTATGCATTAAAAATTAAAATTTTAGAGCAAAACTTACAATAACTGTAGATGCATTTAAAACTGTTACAGACATGAAAAAATATGATTTTTGCAAGTGAATTTCAAACACTTATCACATTTTTCGATGCATTTTCTGTACAGTTCTCTTGGACAAAAGTTGCAACGTCCTCTTTTTGGGAAGTGACGCCAAGGGTCTTGTGTGCAAAAAATGCAATTCGGGAAAAATAAAACACAATAATAGCATTATTTTGAATAAAAAACTAGAAGAATAAAAAACCACAAAATGCCATTAGAAACAAATGGTTGATTAACAAGATGTATTCAACAGAAATTGCATTGGGGTCACATATGACCCCAAGGAACCCACGAAGGTTAAGGAAACAGTTGAATACAGAAATAAAAAATCACAATATTTTCATCCTAACTTTCCTTTCAGTTACACAGAATGGGTTTTAAATAGTGTTTACGGCACTTATTTTTTCTGCATGTGTACCTACGATTGTATGGACAACCGAAATATTTATTTTGACCATCACCGACCCACACATTCGATCATAATACTTATTGTAAAATTTATTGTAATTGTGTACATATTTTGTCAATCCTCAACCATCCATATAGAAAACAAAATGACATATTTTTTTTTTCGCAGTATATTTCGAACCTTTTGAGCTCTATACAGTACACTGCAAAAAATGAAGTACTGTTTTTACATTATAGTTCTGGCAGCCGAGGTTCCAATTTAAATCTGTTAAATGCACAGTAATAAACTGTAAAACTAAGAGTTTTATAGTTTCTTACTGTAAAGCAAGTAATTTTACAGTTTATTGCCTTAAAATTTAGCTGTATTTTACTGTAAAAACTACAGTATAATACTGGCAGCAGAGGTTCCAGAAAATGTTTTAAAATGCACGGTAATAAACTAAAATTAGCAAGTTTACCGTTTATTACTGTAAAATTAGCAATTTTACCGTTTATCACTGTAAAATTAGCAAGTTTATAGTTTAGTACTGTAAATTAAAACTTTTTACAGTTTATTACTAAAAAATTATCTGTATTATACTGCAAAAACCAACATTCATTTTTTGCTATGTAGTAGAACACTTGCCATATCCTAGCATTCAAACTTATTATAAGCACTTTTAACTGTACTAAAGCGACACTGATGAAATATCTAAAAATATCACACAACTCGATAAGCATTTAAATTTTCGATACGAGTTCCAGAAATCAATGATTGCATTTGCATATTTCTGTTTTAAGACAGCACCAGGTGTCAGATAAAATATTTAATCGATATCTAACGCCAGTGTAAATATATGACATAGTAAAAGTGATCAAAGCAATTTATTATTTATTCTTTGCTGCCAAAGGTATTGTCTGTGTGTTATGAATTATTATTAGTTTGTCTTCTTTTTTATCCAATTTTTGTTTAACAGGATTGGAAAAGTCCTATTTGGATTTGTTGACTACTGTTAAAGCTAGGAATGAACTTTGATGTCTGCTTCTTATTAGTACTGTTTTTCTTATATTTTTATTAAAGAAATACAAAAGATAAAAGTAGTTTTTAAACGTTAAATTCTTTTGTAAGTTGTTGGTAAGGTCTTTATTGTAAGGTTTCGAAATTGTTCAGGAAGATATCAGGTACATTTGAAGAATATGTACTGACTTTTATCGAGAAGCTTTCCTTCATTTTTGGGCATGCTATTCACTGAAATTAGGAACATTATCTTCTGGTTATTTTACAAAAGCTCTGCTATTTTTTGCTGGTGACAACCCGATTTGGAGATAATTTTGGCAGTGAAAGTAGCGCCATAGAAATGAACCATTTTTTTTTTTTTCAGAAAACTAGTAAACTAAAATATTAGCATTGGAATGGGAGAATTTCTTAATTTACACAAATATTTTTCTTTTTTTTCCCGAAAGAGCATTCGAAAACATACGTGAATTATTTTGTTTCTTAATTCTGACTATTTTTTTTTCTGAAAAAAAATAATCTTAGTCGCATATTCGCTGTTTCATTTTCGCTGGCTGAGTGTACAAATTGCTCCAAGCTGGGCCATTTTATACACTGGTTCGATTTTCCACCATTTTTGGTTCGAATTTCCTATTATTGAGAAGCTAAGGTTACCTAAGATTCAAAATGGATGATGCGCTAGCCTTGTTTTACGACAAAGTCTCTCCTCTTTAAACATCGCTTCGTTTTAGAAATCGATCACTAAAAAAAAAAAAAAAAAAAAACTTTTGGGAAAATTAAAATATTTTCTGGCTCCATTTTTTTTCTTTAAAATTTTCTACCAACAACAGCACAAAATTAGTACTTTTGCCTGATGGAAACATCCCACTGTGCGAGGCATGCAATTATTAACAAGAAAATTATTTTCGCCAAATAACTACAAGATTCATATTACACATAGTGTAAAGATTCAACAGCTCATATGTTAACGAGCATTGCTGTTCCGCCAGTATTATCTTCTCACGTGACTTACTTTGTCCTAACGATACTTACTGTCAGTGGCCAAATAATTATGCCGAAACAATAAGCTTGAATTTACAATTTTAAACCGGTCATCGAACACGAGTAAATAACAGAGGACACATTCCTTGTTAAGAGAGGGTGGTGAAGTGTGTTCACCTT
The DNA here is from genome assembly GCA_038373865.1 of Uloborus plumipes. Lineage (NCBI taxonomy): Eukaryota > Metazoa > Arthropoda > Arachnida > Araneae > Uloboridae > Uloborus > Uloborus plumipes. The sequence continues at coordinate 4,757 of JAXGGA010022407.1, forward strand.
CATTCCATTGGATTGAGTTTTCTCAGATATTAAGGACACAGCTATGCAAATATGTTCATGAATATGGAAAAGATAATATCATGTTTACTTTGTATCCAAAGTTTATGTTTATTACAATATAGCATAAAAATATAGCTACATTATTTCTAAAAAAATATTATCTTGGCTTTTTGGGAAGTTTCTTTACAATTAATTCTAGCCAAATAAGGTCTAAAAAAGTTGTTTGACGTTCTATTCAAGCAGGTTACAATTGCTATATTTTATGCTCGATTTAAAATGTTAATTTGCATTCAAAAGCACATTTATTAACACGTTAAAATACAAAATAAAGTTAATTATAACCATCAAATGTTCTTGCTAGTTGTAGGGCGAGCGGCTTCCCTTCAAAATTACAAATTTAAAATCAAGTCAAATCTTAATCTGCTCCGGGCTTCTACCAATTTTTAGCTTGGGTTTGCCAGAACGTTTGGCGGTACTTTTTATCGCCAAATAAATCAAAAAGTGATATTTAACAAGGTTATTTAATGAGCCTTCACCTTCACACTAGCTCTCAAAAAATTCAAGTTACCCTACATGCATATACTAAATTCTGTGGCGCAACAGACCTTAAAAATATAACCAGAGTCTAAAAAATAAATTGCCGGAAAAAAAAAAGTTTTTTTTTTTTCTCTGTTTTTTTTCTTACACATTGCTTCAATAATCTGGAAACTAAGGAGAGTAATGCGATTGTGTGGAGCGTTATGCTTATAATGGCAGAGGCAAAAACTCGAATCCTTGCCCCGCAAATACTTTACTGGGTCTTTCTTCAGCGCAATTCTAATACAATCTTCCAACAAAGTGGTGCAGTGGTTAGACTCAAGCTAAAAGACGCAGGGCTAAGCCAGTCTCTCCAGTGGGGGTATTTTCTAAATGAATAATATTGACAGCTTCCATTTCTTACTATAATGCGGTATTTACTCGTTTGGAATGCAGTACTTCTGGCAAAATAAAATTCCTAGTGCAGTTTTGCAATACTTATGGCAACCGCCAAGGAGAAGAATGGAGGCGATGTCGGAGACCACACTAGCTGCAAAAAGTGGTTTACTCCAAGCATTCCCATTCAAAAGAAAGAATGCTGTTTAGTAAGAAATGTATTATATAATGATAACTTTTAATGTAATTAAAAATAAATTAATAATTAATTTTTAAAAAGTACTATTTTCAAGTGCCCCACACCCCGTTTTTTAAAATATACAATATTCTTCCTTGCTATTTAAATTATATAGCAGCTTATAGGAACGGTTCGCATAAGCAGCAGACGTTGTGTTTGTTCACAGTGCCCAATCACCAAATATGGGACTAACTTTTAAAAAAAATCGTAACTCAATACAAAATTTAAACATTGGCATAATTACCCTTGAATTTTCAGACGATGTTTTTTTTTTCAATAATACGGTTTATCTGATTAGTAAACTTGATTCATCTTTTAAAGTAAATATGACATAAATTAAATTAGACTTAACAACTTACTAACAAAAACGTGTCAAAACAGAAACACAAAATGTGCCTCGCTCTAAAATTTTGCAAAAAAACAGGACTAGTACTTCCATCACCTGAACAATTTTCGAGATTTTTTGAAGCTTTAGTCAAGCTATCTTAGCCGGATCATGCTACTTTCCAGTACACGTGCAAGCATATAATGTATTAAACAACTCGTGTCGAACTGAACATCTTGGCAAACAGAAAGGAAAAAAAAATCCCCAGGCATAAATAGCGCCGACAATCGAGGTCATCCAATAACTCGATAATTCCAAGTCGCTAAGGTAATGATTCTATAATGTCATCCTGTGACCATGGGTATCCGGCAAAGATTCCTGATCCATCGATTTCAAGTTATTGCGTAGAGAACGCATGTGGCAGGAAGCATCGAAAACAAAAACAATGAATGCTCTAAAAATATCACAAGGTTCAATATGTATTTGAATTTTCGATAAGAGCTGAAGCAAATTATACCACACATTTGCATATTTTAGTACTAGAATAGTAAATTGAGTGTAAATTTTAGTTAGGTATATGTAAGAAAATAATAATCGATGCGGTGTCGTGTCAAAAAAAGAGAAGACATTAATTCACTTTCGCACTTTCTTAAATGTTTATTAAACTATACACCTATTTTTTTTCAGATAATACCTAAAACTTAAAGTAAACAATTATTTTATCCCGAAAAATTTGGTACTATTTTCTACAAATGTCTATTTTTTAGATGTTTTTTCTTTTTTCGTAGTTTTTGAAAAGTGGACTTCAATTTTATTGAGCTGTCTACTCCGATTATCTCGAACTAGTAAACATCCATCTTTTTATGATTTATTGTCCTGGTTTTTACTTGTTTTGTTTTAAACAGTGAAAAAAGTCAGCAGCTTGACCTTCCTATGTCTAAGAATATTTATGCAATATCATGTTTCTATCTGAACATTTAAATTGATCGGTCATCGCTCCAACTCCTCGAAGAGAGCTTAAATGACTATTTGCTGTTTATGCTTCAATGTATTTTATTCGGGATCTTTATTAAAACTTGAACAAAATGGAAAGAAATATAAATTGATGAAGGTATAGGAATGCAAAACGTTAACCCTTCACTGCACGGTGTGCCAGATCTGGCACAAACCAAATAAACCCTCATATATTCCTATGCTTTTTAAATGCAGTTAAACTGAGCTTTGTGCCCCTTCTGGAACATTGCTATAACAGTCTAGTGTGATTTTTATGCACTAGTTAGTTGCACTAGTCTAGGTATTACAGTTCTTGCTTTTAAAAGAAAGAGTGTGTGCATTTCCGTTAGAAGTGTGCTTAGTCATTATTTCCTTTGTTCTAAAAATGTTTAAATACACTTAGTGGAAAGTTTGTTTATACCACTTATGGCACAAAACACATTGTAGATTATTACACTTATCGGTATACAAAGCATATGCTATGTGTTTTGTGTCATATATAGAACAAACAATTAAAACATCATTTTTGGTGCACATTTTTAAGATTAATTTTTTTCTTCATTTTTCCTGAATTCAGGGCTATTTAAAAGGTAACAAATGATTTCTTTCATGAAAATATAAAAAATCGTGCAGTGAAGGGTTAATAGGCGAAATTGCCCATATTGTCATGTAGCAGAAAAAGAGGATGCTCCTACCCCCAGGGATAAGACTAACCAGGGCAGAATTCTTCACTTGAAGTTTACCTAAGTGGATATTTCAAAGTCATATTGTATGTTAGTGTTTTTCTGTATGCTCAACTTTTACAAAATATACAGATAAAAACTAAAAAAATTTCGCAAGCAAATTTTATATGTATCTATGTTTTTATAATTAGAATATTATTTGTAATTTTGGGGAAAAATATAAATTTTTGATAGTCACTTCTTGAGTGAGTGTGTTTTTTTCTTTTTCCTTTTTGTTAGTATCAATTGCTTTTAAGAGAGCTTCAAATAGGAAATTATTTTTACTTTTTTGCACCTTAGCTCTGTCAAATATTTTTCTTCGTCCCTAGTACTTTGTATTATTCACAGTGGACTGCATATTCTAACTTCGTCAGTTGGAACTACTTCGATATACCCCTCCCCCCCCCTCCCCAAATCGGAAGATTTGGGACTTTTTATTATCGCCAAGCAAAATACCTGTTTTTGCTGTTGCCACAAAAAAATTGTTTCCATAAAACTTTTAAAAATAACTTAAAAAATGGTACGGAATGCAAGAAAATACTAAATTTGACAACAGCAAAAACCTAAAAGCTGAAAAAAACCTAAATTGGCAACACCAAAATAAGAAAAAGCAACCCAATAAAGTCCGTAGGAAGTGCCAGATTTGGCGCGTAATTTTTTTTATCGGGGGGGGGAGGCAGGTACATCAAAGTTATACCCGTCAGTTAAGTTATATGTATTCGAAAACGCTTAGAGGTAATTCTATGTATGCACTATCATCTAAAGTTTTGAACAATCAATACAAAATGGAAAAAAAAAAAAAAATCCATTACTTATCCCAATAATTGTTTTCACATTTTAACTACTACAGGCAAAAATTAAAAAATGTTATAAAAAACATCTCTACCGTTTAGCCTAAAAGAAATTTATGTCATGTGTCCTTTCACAGTATTCTCCCTATAATATATGAGTCATCCCAAACGTTACGATAATTATTTTTTTTTAATATTCTCGCATATTTAAAATGAATTTATTTCATCAAAAACAATGCTGACAAAGATTAACTATACCCCTTTTCTTCTCAGCAATATTAGTGTACCTTTCAATTGAAATTTTGAAATTTTATTCCCATTAGATACCATTAATAGTGGCAGCGGAAATAGTTCGTGTAAAGGAAGAAACTCCAAGTTGTTAGGATTTTGAGTCGAAATTTATTGGAACCCATTCCCCTAGCGTAACTCAAAATGCTCACCAATTCTTTCCAGTGTAAATATCTACAAGTCCTCGAGGAGTGCAAGTAGCTTAACTCCCTTAAATGCTCATTTCTGAATTAAGAGTGAGCTTTAAATGCCGCTAAGACTGCTTATGTTTTTCTCAAGAGTGTTAATTTTACTTGCTGAAATTTACAGCTGGTGAGGAAGGAAATGCACTAAATTACTTTAGCTTGCTTAGGTTGTTACTGAAAAAAAAAAAAAAACTAAGGTTGTGTTAGATTACGTTATTGAAAAATCAACGCATTTAAAATTAGTTTGAAAACGAAATCGGGAAATTTTAGGTTTATTACACGGTGTTTGGTTGAATTTCCTAATTATACATCTTATTCATGTATTCACTTATTTTTTAACCACGCTACTTTTGTTAACACTTATTAAAAGCTGGCACAAAGTATTCTGTTGTAAAACACTTATTTTAGTATCGATTTCACAACTCATTTAAGAAGTTTTCAGAGTAAATGTTTGAAATTTTTTTTTGACCCATTTTAGATTGTAGATGGGAAATGCGAAATTATGCAGCAAAGTCAGGGGGTAGACCAATTAAGTCACTAAAAAAACACATAAAAAACTAAACATGTTGATAATTTATAGCTAACGAAACGAAATTTATGATAACGCGTTATTAATAGGCAGTTTGTAATCAACAGGCACACTTGTAAGAGCAGTTTTACAAAAGTGTCTTGTCAAAATTTCCTGATCTTATTTGACAAGAAATTTGTTACTTCGTGATTTAATGTAATTTACTAGTGTAAAAAATGTTACTTGTTTTAGTAAGCCGTATTACAACTTCGATGTCCTTAGTAAGGTTGCAAAGAATCAAGTGGAGCAAAGGATCATGAGTATCACATGCTTTTCATATGTGCCCGAACTGTACACAGAAATGATCAAAACCATACAATAACGACTTATTATTGCACCGAATGTGACAATTGCTCTTTTTTTCTCCTTCCCAATAAAGTAAATAAATACTTTTTAAAAAGCTTTCGAATTTACCAAACGTGGATTTTATACGGTTTTTATACTTACAACAAATGCGTTTTCAACTCATTTCAGTTTCATCGCACATTTTAGCTTTTTCCAGGGCTGTCCTTACCGGGAACCAGTGTTCTTAATGTGGTCAAATGGCTTTTTTTTTTTTTTGCTAAAACTTCAAACAAATATTACTAAAAGTTGAACTTACCCATTTTTTTTTAAATCAGGCATATGAAAAACGTGCTAAATTTGGGCTATCTGGATTATAAACTGGTGAGATACTCGAGCGACAGCTTTAGAGGGGCCTCATTTGGAGCATATAACAGGTGTTTATTTTTATTGAGGAAAAACCATCATTTGTATGAATATATTTAAATTTGAAAGTTTTTCCCAGATCAGTCGTTAAGAAGATAAGTGTCAAATCGAAAACAATTGAACAATAATTGAAAAACTGAAAAACCTCTCAAATAACAAAATCCTTTTAGATTCAGAACAAAAGCCCCTTTCACTTGTACTGTGACAAATTAAAAATGCATGCAGCACTAAAATAAACTTTCTCTAGAAAGGGTTGTTATTGCCTAAAACACCAAACCAAACCTTTACAAATTTGAAGCACCTGGACAGCATCATCAAGTACATCTCCAACGAAAGGAAACTCTTTTTAAGTACACATAATAGATTCTGAAACTCATCAAACTAAAACTGCTGAATAGCCAACACCCCCCTTTTTTCACGTGAAAGCCCACCTATCAGGATGCTACAAGTTTGGGAAACGTGACCTTTCCCGGTGTCACGTGACACTCCCCATTACTCGCAATCCAACCACCAGCCCTTCGAATCGATTCTGTCATCAGTTGAGGGTGAATGTGATTATTTTGCCTCCTTCCACGTTTTCAAAAAATAAGTTTCTTTACCTGTCCAGAATTTCATAGGATTTCCGTAAATCAAATCACGCGCCACGTATTCGAATTTCGTGAAATTTCTGATTAAAATTTATGTAAGCAATTTAACTGGCTGGATGTTTTCGTTACAACTTATTGAACTTCAATATATTTTCCACTCTTTGAATGTAGCTCCGGGGATAAAAAGACATTTTAGATGACAAAATAAAATGTAGCGATTTATTTTTAGTGGAGTAATAACTTTTCCTTGTACTTTTTAATGGTTTATACTTACTTGGCTTTTAAGATGCGAGTTGTATATGATTTTAAGTTATAAGTTACTATCCTAAAAATATTAATAAAGAATAATACTGCCCCCTCCCCCAATAATATCATTAAAAATTTAGAAATATCTACATGGAATTATAAAGTAATATAAAATGTTAATTTGAAAGAAAGAAAAACGGCATTTAACTTTCCATTCTGAAGTGTGGAAAAGTAATTAGCAGTTTCCATAACAATGCATAGAAATACATGTATGTTGTTTGTATGTGTGTGTTCGTATGCTCTTCATACAAATCCAGTTTACTATGGACTTTTTTTTCCAATTTAACACTAATGCATTTTGATGCCCTAGAATTTACATAGGGAAGGTTTTAGTCCACTATGAAGAGGGGGAGGGGGGTTGCAGTATATTTATTCTAGATTAGGTGTCTTTCCTCTACTATACCAGAAAGCAACTTAACTTGACACTAAACGTCACTACGCGCGGAGCCAATAAGAGCTCAAAAGCAGTTAAGGATCTCCTCTAATTTGCCAAGTAGGTTGTGACGTTGTATCTAGCTTGTTTTTCATAGGCGAACGTCACGCTGACGTCACGATGTTTTTGTCAAGAAAGGTTGCAGTCGAGTATAGACGCCAATCTTGAGCTAGTACCTCCCGAACGCGTATTGATTTTCATGCCAATAAGATCTCAAAAGAAGTTAAGGATCTCCTCTAATTCGCCAAGTAGGCTGTGACGTTTTATCTAGCTCGTTTTTCATTGGCTGACGTCACGCTGACGTCACGACGTCAGCGTCAAGAAACCTTGCAGCGTAGTATAATTACGTCTTCATCAGAGTAGGAAATGATATTCTTTAAATGCATATGCTGTGGAATGTAAAAATGATTCTGCTATGTAAAAATGACAAATTTTTATTTAACTCTTTTTTTTCTAGAAAATAAATGCAAAAGAAATTTCAGCGAGCAGTTTTGCATGTCTTTGACTATTTTAAATTTTATTTCATAGCTTTTACATTTTAAAGTGTTTTTTTTTTCTTCAGACACTCTCTGAATTTTTCATAAAGGCAATACATGAGTTTGAAGAAATAGCTTACGCAAGATATTCAAGACATTGCGCATACAATAGGTTGAACAAATAATCGATACAGAAAGAAAGCAGTACCAGTATAAAAATGCGTTCAAGTAAGGTAATTTGTCCGCAAGCCCTCGCATATTTCTCAAGTTTCTGAATTTCAAAACAAAAGAATGTTCTACCTCCTGGCATAAAATTCACAAAAAAATATACTCTGGTATTCTAGTTGGAAATAGTTCACATATATATGGGAAAAGTAGACCTAAAAACCAATACGCGAAACAAACTTTTTTGCCTAGAAGCTGAATAAATCTGTGTTATGTTCTTTATCTGAGAGCTTTCCGTGCTCACCTCTGTTAGGTTAAAACCAAGGCAACCTCTGTTGACAAAATCAGGAAAAAAAAGTGGAAAATATGGAAGAGACAATAAAAAATAAATAAAAATACAATTGATCATATTTTTGTTTGAATTTATGAACATGGCATTAAAAAGATATTTTTCAAGAGTTTCATATTAAATATAAAAATGACTTAAATGTATCTTTTAGAAGTAAACTATGCGATGAAATTATTCCCAAATATTTCTGGACTGTTTCGGAAACAATAAATATTGTATCCTTAGCAGATGAGTTTTGAGAATATTTTCCATTCTACTGGGTTGTGAAATTTGAATTTTAAAAATAGATAATATGTAATAGAGCGTGTATTTTTTCAGAAGTTTGGTTTATATGCAAATTCAAAAACAGTTGGAAAATATTCGCAGAATAACTGTATTTTAATGTAGGCTAAATGAATAGCTTACTAATGTTTTACACAGCGTCTAATGAAGGTTTTTTGAGAAAATTTGAAGAGGATTTTGAAATTAAAAATGTTCTAGTTGTGCGGCAAGAAATGAGTCGACAATAAGTTATTCCTAATGCTAGTGTACTCTTTTAGGAGAGTTAAAGTGCATAGCAATGGATTACTAACGGCCTAAAAACAAATATATTGTTTCAGTTAATAATAAAAATACAATAAAATCATTCAATTTCTGTTTAAGGAATAAATAAATGTTTTAAAAGTATATACAATTAGCAAACAATTAATAAAATTCAAATTAAAAAACAAAAAGTAATTTTACATTAAGACTGCTTAAAAAATGGCTGAAATGTTTAAAAGATGACTAAAAACTGTTTCAAAAATAAAATGTGACTGTTTATGAAGAAATACAATATACACAATCATCAGTTAGGTATAACGACTGCTGGATTAGTTTTAATTATAACTAACTCAATTTTGGAATGTAATTTTGTTTTTGCTGGCTAGCAAAGATATAACCGAAATAACAATAACTACATAGAACGCGCAAAGCTACCAAAAAATTGTACCTCAGCGCGAGATTTCTATGACTCTACCCAAGTAGCATACTTCGTTTCTTAAAGGTTGTAAAATGGTTATTAACGTTGTAACAACCGCTAAAAACGTTTGTAAAACGCTTAAAAACGTTTGTAAAACGTTTAAAGGTTATTTGTGCTACCTGGGTAACATCCTAGTTTCATACCGATACAGTTTACAATTTAGACTATGTAGATAGCTATATTTTCAATGTGGTTCAATATGAGCTTGTGTGGGAAACTAACCACGTATTGCTAAAGTGACACATGATTTACGACTTTATTTCTACTCTAAAGTTGGAGAAATGTACTTAGGCCATATGATTTTCAATTCATGCTGGCATTTTCATTACATTACATAAGTTGTATTACGTTTAACCCTTTTATGTCCCAAATTAATTTATCACATTTTGAAAATCAGTAGTAGTCTAGTCAATAAAGGATTTGAAAAAACACTAAAACATGCAGTTTTAAAAATTGGCCACACAGGTACAGGAAGGGCTCCTGATGAACATACTAAAAGTCCCCAGTGGTGAGGGGGGAGCTCGCAGCGCCACCTGGTGCTTTATGGGTGATTTTTCAATTTTTGTCTTATATCTCAAAAACTATTGACTTGCGAGAAAAAATGTCAATTAATAAATTAAAGAGCATAAAATTATCTTTAAAACGCTTTTTTTGTTTTTATTATAGCTATAATAGTTGCCGAGATATTGAACTTCAAAGTTTGTCATTTTTTGAGAAAACGACTATTTTTCCCCTCTTTTCTATTTTTGGAGCCGCCACAGTGATTAATTTGATATTATTCTTTTCTTTTTTCGACCTGAAGTAGTACAGGTCATTAAGGTGATTTGATTTCTTGAAACGGGGAGGCAGGTTGAGGAGGAAGGAGGCGAGGAATGAAGGGAAGACAAAACTATGGTCAAGTGTACTTTTCACTATTTTTCCCTATACAATAGTTCGGCAAACGAAGGTCCAAAATAAGGGCGAAAAAATAATAATATAGTTTTAAAAATTGGCACACACGTGCAAAAGGGCTCCTGATGAACGTTCTAAAAGTCCTCGGTGGTAGGGGGTGAGCTCGCAGCGCCACCAGGTCGTATGGTTGTTGTCGTATGTGAAGACGTTGATCTTCTTGTTTTATTAATAGCTTTGACTCCAAGTAATAATAATATTCTTTTCTTCAAACCAGGCAAAGATAAAGTGAACACCAAAATTTTTTATTCACAAGAATTACAAAACACTTGCAAG
>JAXGGA010022408.1:0-15023 GCA_038373865.1 Uloborus plumipes
TTTTTTTCGGAGTAGAGGAAAATTGGCTGTGTTCCGTGCGCTGCAGCCTGCTTCCTATTGGTGCTACAGAAAAGTTGTAATTATGAAAGTTGTAGGAAATTTTATGCTCTTTCACTTTTGTATTTAAGAATTTTCGCTAACTTTAACCATTTCTGAGATATTTTGAAAAAACCAAAAAAAGTCCCCTATTTTCGCCCCCCAAAAGTTCTCCCGGGGGCTTTCGAATTGGATAACTTGGTTTTTTCATGTCGGCACTAATGCGAACAATTTAAAAAAAAAAAATCTTCTACTCCATTTTTTGTTAGGCAAGCCCGTTTTTTTTTACTTATTGACTGGACTATGAGTGTTTTGTCTTCGTTTTTTATACATTTCTGATTTTACTAAAAATTTTTAGTCTTTTCTTCATCTTGATTAGTTTGAATTTTAAACTTCATTTATAAGTGTGTTTTAAAACATTTTTAAAATTTTATATGCTTTATGGGTTATTGTTTGGCGCAGTATAGCCTATAAAGGCTCTTGCGCCAATAAACTCAAAACAACCAACCAACCAACCATCTTTTTTGCCGTGAACCAGTTCCAATATGCAACACATGTGATGTTAATCAGACTGTGTTGCATATCCTCTCTGATTGTCCAAATTTCAATCAAATTCGTTTTATTTCTTTAATCATTTTCATCCATCTTTGAAGGAACTGTTGGGGTAGGGGGACATCGCATCCGAAATTGTTCCCGTTCCTTCATGAGATTGGTTTTCTTGCTTTAATTTAGTGTTCATCCTTTGTCTTTGTTTTCGTCTCGTCTTTGTTTTGTTGTGTGTTTTTTATCTGTTTCTAAATTATTCTGCAGTTGTACTTTTGGCTGTTTTTCAATATTTAAAACCTCGTTTTTGTTCTATTTTCGGCAAACCTTTCAAAATTCTAGAAGTTTTATGTCCTTCACTTATCAAGATATTCCTCGTTTTTGGCTTTCTTCTCCACCTGAACAAACGTCTGGCGCAGTATAGCATAAGGCTCTTGCGCCATAAACCCCTATTCAACCAACCAACCAACTTTCCTTTCGGGAAACTTTAACTCCAGCAGTTTTCCACATACCAGTATTAGTAGACCCCATATGAGAGACTGAGGCTACAACTTCCAAGCCTATTGACTTGCTTTATCTCACAACTTCACTGACATAATCTTGCATATTTTTGCCAGAAGTTGAAGGACCCGTCAAGTCGTGGGCAACTACTTGCTTCCAAGGGGATTGTAGACCTCGAAGCATAACAACAACGTAATGTTTCGCCAACACATTTTTCCCAATTGTTGTCAGCCCAACAAGGGCCGTAGTGGCCCGATCGGTAAGGCATCGGACTCGTGTCCGAAAGGACCCGGGTTCGATCCCAGCCGATCAAAGATCCACCGTCTTGATTAATGGTGACTGGGAGGCGTTAAAAATGTCGTGGTCACAAAGTCCTCCAAGTGAAACGATACCTCTGGGGGTGCTAGGGCCTATGGTTTGCTCGACCCTAGGTTCTGGTTCAAAATTAAGAACAGAGCGCTCTTCAGGGCCCTATCCCGGTTAAACCACTAAGCTGGTAGGTACGGGGGACTCTGGAGGGTGAAATGAAATAAAATGTCAGCCCAACAAACATTTTTAAAGACGTATCAAAGTCCTGTTGGCAGGCGATCTCCATCTCGTCAATCGACAAGCAACATAACTTATCAACATTATTCATGCTGGAGACATTCATTTCCAGCAGCTTTAATATATTATGCAAAACACCAAAGTCAACTTTAATGTTTTGCACTCTTCGATTAAGAGTAGTATAAGCTGGTGCTGGGTAGCCAGTACTTCGGAAGTACTCATAGCCGTGCTTTCCTAAGGCAAAACGCAGCTTCAAACCTTTTGTGAGGCTCTCTTTGTTCCAGGTAGAAATATTTTCGATTTATTCCTACATTTAAAAGTTGTTCTTTCGACAGGAAGGAGCTCATTTTGATTTCAGTTTCATCTAATTTGTTTTTCAATGCCTCATTTTGCTTTTTTAAAGCCTCTGTTTCCTTTTTTAAGGCAGCATTTTCCTCTCTCAGTTCTTGAGGACTTAGGTAGATGATGAAGCTCCTCACCAAAGTATTAAAAAAAAATGTTTGATTTTTTTGCTTACACAAATATTTGATTCATAACGTATAATTTTAAAAAATAAAATGCTATAATTTTTTGAACTAAATAATACAAAGCTTTTTGATGTTTAAAAGAAATTGAAAAATACTTGTCTTTTGTATGCATGAAATATACAAAAAAAAAAAAAAACAAACAAAAGCACTTTTTATTGATGTTATTTAACAATTTACATGAGTCCAATTTAAATAATATTTACTATATGTATTTGCATATATACTCTGCTTCAGGGCCGTAACTAGACTTTTGTCCCGGGGAGGGTTTTAAAAAACACATTTCTTGCAAATCTATATTATTAATAAAATTCAATTTCATTTCTATATTGAATTGATTTTTCTGTAGTCTGTTAAATAAAAGGAACATAGCTGATGGGTGCACTACATGATTTTATTGTAACCTTATTAAATAATAGATTTTTAACGACTCAAAACATGGATGCGTGTACTCATTTATGTATATTCAAAGTGTTTTAGCCTGTGAATTGGTTTCAGCTGCGTCTCTGGTACGGTTCACATGATGGGCGTCATTTCTACCAACAGCGACATGCAGCGTCGGAGTTGCATATGACTACATCTGACCACGCTCATTCTCAATTTTTTTTTTTTTTTTTCATGTCACTTTGTACAATGATATCACAGTTATGAGAAAGGAATATGTAAAGAATTATTGAGGTCTAGTGTCCTCTACTCCCTAAGCCCCCCGTAGGTGTTCCCCAACTGTGCCCTTATTACAATCTGACATCATTGCACACCTGTGCACAAAATCAATATGTTCACTGGGTGAAAGTCCATTGTAGTGGATCAAACTATGCAAAATTTTATTAGATTCAATATCGTGATCGCCCGGTCTAAGGGCAGGGTCCACAAAGTCTGCAACACTGGACGCATCCGCGACTGATCCTGAATCATCTGATTCTTCTTCTGTTTCTTCATCGCTGTCTTCTTCTCCTCTTCTTCCTTCTTCCGACATTACCCTGTCTAGTTGTTTCTTTTGCTGTTCTCTGAGGTTTCTTGTCATATCCCTCATTTCCTTTGATTGAAAGGCTTGTCTCCTCAATTTATCTGTTGACCCTTTGCTTAGGGCCACTTTAGCCGCCGATATCACAGTCATCTTGAGGTCTGATGCCTTGACTGGGAACTGTGCGTTTTTGCTCCGCATAATGCCCCCGAGGGCTCCTATGACATGGGTCCACAAGTATATTGTTGGATTCGCTTTGATTGAAAGCGATAAAGTACTGAGTAGACGACGGGATGTTTTGAAAATTTTTCGAGGGGGTTTCAACCCTAGAAACCCACCCTTACATACGACCCTGTTCACTAAGTAATTCGGCCCCTGAAGACAATAAACATTATTAAATGACAAGTAAACAATGTTGCACGGCCAATCCAGAAAAAAAAAGAGGACATGAGGATGAAAATTTAAATTTCCTCATATATGGTTGAAATTCTGCATGTACACTGTTAAAAGTGTAGTATTTCATATTTTACTGAAAAAGAATTAAATTTGTGTCTTTAACCTAATTATTTTAATGAATAAAGTGGGACTATGTCTGAGTGAAATAGACTGCACCAAAAACACTAATGTTTCATAGTCTCATACAGCTAAACCAGCTGTTCCCAACCTTTTTCTCTTTGCGAACCCCCTGATCTTTTAATAAGTAACATATAAGAATACAATAAAAAATACTAAATTTGTTTTTTTTTTTTCATAGCCCCCCCCGTTGTCCGTTTACCTTGCCGTGGTGGGGGGGCTTGCGGTGTGGTGTGTTCGGGGCGAGCTCTTGGCGGAGTAGTGACCCCCAGTTGCTCAAACCGAAGTTCGGCGGGTAGGGATTTTTTCTCCCTCCTTCCCTCATCACACTTACCAAATTTCGGAACAAACCCAAGCCAAGGTGTGTCAACCGTGCCGATGGCTGCGTGGTACCGGGGCCAAGCGGTATCTCTTACGGGAGGCTTCAGGGCTAGCTGGCGAACCCTGTCGTATGCAGCCTTACCCCTGTGTAGGGGGGCTACGCAGGGGCTCGACCCCGTTTTTTCCCCCCAGTTCTCCGGTCCGTTTATGGAAACTGAAAACAAAAACTCTTCTCCCCCTGGTGGGGAGCGTCATGTGAATTCGAATAATACAGCCAAGTTCTTTATAATAAAACGATCTGATCCAGACTTAAATCTATCTAAAGTGTCTCCATTTATCATTAACAAAGCGCTTGTACATCAAATAGGTGAATTTAAATCATTAAAAAAATTACGCAGTGGCGAACTTTTGCTAGAAATCAATAATCAAAATCAAATAAAATCTTTATTGGCCATGAAACAAATAGGTTCATATCTTATTACTATTTCTGAACACGTCACTTTGAACTTCTCTCGGGGAATCATTTCAGAGCCAGATCTTCTTTACACTCAGGAGACTGAAATCCTAGAGGAGATGAAAGACCAGCACGTGAGTGGAGTTAAAAGAATTACCATCCGACGTAATGGAGAGATACTACCTACTAAACATGTCATCTTAACGTTTAGTACTCCTAACCTCCCACCACGCGTCAAGGCTGGCTACCTCTCTTGCCCAGTTCGACCATACATTCCAAATCCTCTTCGTTGCTTTAAATGCCAGCGTTTCGGTCATTCCAAGCTATCATGCCGTGGAACAACTGCTTGTGCCAGATGTTCTGAGCCCGGCCACGATAGCAATGAATGTACGAAAGAATTTAAATGTGTCAACTGCAAGGGAGACCATCCCTATTACTCAAGAAAATGCTCTAAATGGATCCTTGAGAAAGAAATTCAAGTCATAAAAACGACTCAAAACGTATCTTATCCTGAGGCACGAAAAATTGTTGAAACCCGTACCCCTACAACTGGATTATCTTATGCTGCAGCAATTAAAAAGGTTTTTAAAAGTTCCAGCACACAAACAGAGGCACAAACCCAAATTAATTCTGTTCAAACTAACAAACCCAAAACTACACAAAAGCAATCCAATAGTGCAAAAACTTCTCCGAAAAAACTAAATGAAAATAAAGAAACGCAAATGGTAAATATAAATCCTGCTGAATCACTTTTTTCAATTGTACCAAAGACACAAAATTCGAAAAAATGCACTGAAAAAAAGAAAATTATACAAGCGCGTGCTAAAATTGGAGCTACCTCTAAACAGAGGCCTCCTAAATATTTTGCTTTTAAAAAAGAGGACTTCTTGCTTCCTAACAAGCAAGTTAAACTCACCAAATCACTTCATCACTCCATTCATGACGAAGTTGAGGACGTCGAATTTAAAGAAATTCCGTCATCCGAAGATGAAGGATGGACGGACGTTCAAGCCAAATGAGGCGTCCTTCTTTCTTTTGGCCGTTTTTCCTCCTTTTTCTCTCCATGGCCCTGAACATTCTATCTTGGAATTGTCAGAGTTACTCGCATAATGTCACGGACGTCAAAGATCTTGTCGAAACACACCAACCG
Organism: Uloborus plumipes; assembly: GCA_038373865.1. NCBI lineage: Eukaryota > Metazoa > Arthropoda > Arachnida > Araneae > Uloboridae > Uloborus > Uloborus plumipes. The sequence goes on from JAXGGA010022408.1 coordinate 5,613, forward strand.
GCCATTTTTTGTCTGCAAGAAACATTCTTGTCGCCTGTTGATAGACCGAGGTTGAAAGGTTTTGATATACACCGCAAGGACTGCTTGTCAGGTGACCGTCGTTGTGGAGGAGTGGCGATGCTAATCTCCTCTGATTACGCATCTAGCCAGCTCAACATCAACACGTCCCTGCAGGCAGTGGCTGCGCGTGTTCACCTTCACTCGCTCATCACAGTTTGCTCTGTGTATATTCCACCTTCTTACGATTTGAGAAGCGTGAAATTGCAGACATTGATAGATCAACTTCCACCCCCATTTATCATCTTGGGGGATTTCAATGGCCACAATCCTCTCTGGGGGAGTCCAGACACAAACAGCAGAGGATTGATAATAGAAAATTTTATTGGTGACAACGATCTATGCATCCTTAACAACGGTGAAAATACATATTTCCATCTTCCAACGCAGACTTATCATGCCATCAATTTGTCAATATGCTCACCTTCGCTTCTGCCATACTGGGATTTCGAGGTGGAAGGTGGTCTCTACACCAGTGGCCACTTCCCGATCAAGTTAACTTTTACCGGACGCTGCAGCTACAATGAGCAGGAGCAAATCCGTTATCGCCTTGATCGAGCTGATTGGGCAGCATTCACCCAGTTGGCAGAAATAACATCGGAAGTTGTGAACGAAACTGACATTGATGTAGCGGTAAGCCGAGTAACAGACATTATCCTAAATGCAGCGAACATTTCTATTCCAAGAACCACTAAGGGCAGGATCAAATTTCCTAAGCCTTGGTGGAACCCTTATTGTCAGGAAGCCTATAAGAAACAGAGAAAAGCCTGGAGCACATTTCGTCGATATCCAACCACGCAACATCTTGTAGCACTCAAACGAGCTCGTGCTGAAGCTCGGATGATTCGGCGAAAAAGCCAGCGGGACTCGTGGCGTACATATGTCAGCACAATCACGACGTCCACTCCATCTAAAACCGTATGGAACAAAATTAAGAAAATCGCTGGTAATTATAAAACAAGCTGTGCTCCCATTCTGGAGAAAAATGGACAACTGCTATCCGATTTTAAAGAAGTGGCCGACTGCTTGGGGACTCATTTAGCAGAAGTCTCTAGGGCAGATAGTTACACCCAAAAATTTCTTGCTTTTAAAACGCTTAAAGAGCGAAAAGCACTTAATTTTAACGCAATTTCTTTTAAAAAATACAACACAAATTTTACTTTTACAGAATTAAATAGTGCCTTACAAAAAGCCAAAAACACTGCACCAGGTCCAGATGATATCCATAATATGATGTTAAAAAAATTAAGCATACCCTCTTTGAACAATATCTTGTATCTTTTTAATAGGATTTGGTCTGAAAACTGTTTTCCAAAACTCTGGACACAAGCAATTGTCGTGCCTATTCTTAAACCCAACAAAAATCCCAATCAACCCGAAAGTTACAGACCAATTGCTCTAACGAGTTGTTTTTGTGAATTGATGGAGCGAATGGTCAACACCAGACTGATGTACACTCTGGAGGTGAACCATCTGCTAGCTTCACATCAAAGCGGATTCAGACGCGGTAGATGCACCATTGACAATCTAATGCTACTAGAAACATCAATCCGAGAAGCATTCCTAAAACGTAAACATCTTGTGAGCGTATTTTTTGACATGGAAAAAGCATATGACCGTACCTGGAGACATGGGATACTCAAAACCATACATGAGTATGGGTTTCATGGGAATCTACCCAATTTTATCTCCAATTTCCTTAAACATAGAACTTTTCGCGTACGTGTCAAGTCTGTTCTGTCTGATACCTTCATCCAAGAAGAAGGTGTGCCCCAGGGAAGTGTGCTGAGCGTAACTCTTTTTCTCATAGCAATTAATAACTTACTCGAGCAACTTCCTCCTGCTGTGAAGGGTACTATGTTCGTTGATGATTTTCAAATCTCTTTCTCGTCAACAAACATGAGTACCATTGAAAGACAGCTTCAAATAGCTATTAATAAAGTTTCTCAATGGGCAGAGGAAAATGGCTTTTCGTTCTCAGCTCAAAAAACCTTCTGTATCCATTTCTGCCGTAAAAGAGGTCTTCACCCCGATCCAAATCTTCTCATAAATAATCAACCGATATCTGTAAAAGAACAAGGAAAATTTCTCGGGATCACCCTGGATAATAAACTTAAATTTATTCCACATTTGCAAGATTTAAAAAAGAAAAGTACTTTAAAATCAAATATACTTCGAGTCTTGGCTAACACTTCTTGGGGTGCTGACACAGATTCCATGTTAAGAATTTACCGGGCTCTAGTACGCTCCAAACTTGATTACGGGTGCCAAATTTATGGCTCAGCCGCTAAAAGCTATCTTAAAACTCTGGACACTGTACATCACCAGGCATTACGTATATCTACAGGTGCTTTTCGAACATCATCTATCAATAGCCTATATGTAATAGCTCACGAACCTTCACTTCACAATAGAAGACTTAAACTTTCTTTAAATTTTTATTTCAAAATCAAACAGAATATAAACCATCCCTTGCATTTATATATTTTCCATCCGTCAAATACAGACTTGTTTTTACGTCGTCCATCGGTCACCCCTACATTTGGGATCCGAATGCGACAAGCGCTTAACGACCTACAAATTACAGATTTTGATACCTACAGCACAACAAAACTAATTGAACCATATAATGAAACCAACTTTTCAGTTCTTAATGATTTCAGTACATTTCAAAAAGACACAACACCTGATTCAGTCTATCTACAAATCTACAATGATGTGAAGCAAAAATATTCCTTATATAATGAAATTTTTACCGACGGATCGAAAACAGATGATCACGTCGGCTGCGCAGCAATAATAGCTGGTGAAACTATCTCACTAAAATTAAATAAAACTTGTTCTGTTTTCACTTCAGAAATAAAAGCAATAGCCACATCTTTAAAAACAATATCTGAGTCAAATTATAAAAAATGGATATTATACACAGACTCGAAGAGCTCAATAGACGCTCTCATTAACTGCAACAGCAATAGCCATCCACTAGTTTCTCAATCTTTCCATCTATACAACAGTCTTGTTCAAAACAATTTCGAAATTATTTTTTGTTGGGTACCCGGCCATGTAGGCATTACTGGAAATGAGGCAGCCGATACGGCTGCCAAGGCGGCAAGTTCCTATGCTGAAAATCTCGTACCGTATGAAGATATTAAAAATAACATTACAGACTGCCTCAACATCTATTGGCAGCGTGACTGGGATGGAGAAACGCAAAATAAATTGCACTCCATCCAGCCACTGACCAAAGGTTTTAAATCCTTAACCCTTTAACGGGCACAAGCCGTTTTCCCCAAAGTTCACATTTTGCATTATAATTAGAAAAATGAAGCTCATTTATGACCAAAAAATACTTTTAGTTTGTCGGATGGAACAACATAAAACATGGAGCAGCTCACAATGGAATGTTACATGTTGTACATAAAACTTTTGTGCATTTCTAGTGCGTTTTAAGTGCTAGCGTGGTGGTAAGATATTTACCACCGCCTTAAAAAGGGTTAAGGTCTAAAAGAAGGGACCAAGTCATACTATCTCGGCTTCGCATTGGTCACACGAGATTTACACATAAACATCTTCTTTGCCACGAGCCTACACCTACATGTCTTTAAGACATGTAGGTGTGTTAAGACTCTTAAATGTAATGTAAACCAGACAGTGTTCCACATTTTATGTAACTGCCCAAATTTTAACCGTGTACGTTTTAAACATTTTAATAATTTTTATCTTTCTTTGACCGAATTACTTGGGGATACACCCCATCCTAATTTGTTTCCCTTTTTAAATGAAATTGGTTTTATATATCTAATTTAGTGGTTTTATCTTTGTCTTGAGTGTTTTGTCTTTGTTTTGTTATGTATCTGATTTTACTAAATATTGTCAGTCCTTTCTTTCGCTTGTTTAGTTTGGATTTTAAACTTCATCTATGAGTGTGTTTTAAAACATTTTTAAAATTTTGTATGCTTTATGGGTTGTCATCGTTTGGCGCAGTATAGCCTATAAAGGCTCTTGTGCCAGAAAACCCAAAACAACCAACCAACCAAACGAAATGGTGAAATGACAAATACCAAACACCTCATATTGACTTTTTCTACTCCTGTCCTCCCTACACGTATCAAAGCTGGTTATCTCTCTTGCCCAGTGAGACCATACATACCTAATCCGCTTCGATGCTTTAAATGCCAGCGGTTTGGACATCCGTAGGAGAAAGAAAATTTTGGTCCGATGGACGTCCGACGCTACTTGCCTGAGGATGTCCAAATGTCATACATTTTGGGACCGGACCAGATTTGGACAATGAGGACATAAAATGGACGTCCAAAGGACGTTTCGTGCTGTATGGGTAAAAACGACCCGAACCTGAGACACGACAAATTGTTGATTCTCGTACCCCTACAACTGGACTATCTTATGCTGCAGCAGTAAGAAAGGTTTACAAAAGTTCCAGCACACAAACAAAGGCACAAACACAAACTAATTCTGACCAAACTTACAAACCTCCGAATAAAAAATCCAGTAGTTCAAAATCTTCCCCGAATAAACTAAATGAAAATAAAACGCAAATAGAACAAGTAAAACCTGCTGAATCGCTTCTTACAAATACTGAATTTCTCCTTACAAATACTGAATCTCTTCTTACAAATACACCAAATACACAAAATTCTAAAAAAAAAATACTGAAAAAAAGAAAATAAAAAAACACGTGCTAAAATCGGAGCTACCTCTAAACGGAGGCCTCCCAATCATTATAATTTCAAAAGAGAGGACTTCTTGCTACCTAACAAGAAAACTAGATTAACTAAAAATGATCATAAGGCAGTTATTCCCCCCCCCCCCCCCATGAGGATGTAGATGATGTTGAATTTAAAGAGCTGCCTCCATCCGAAGATGAGGGATAGACGGACGTCCCTGCGGCGTCAGCCGCCTTTCTTTCTTTTGGCTGTTTTTCAATTTTTTTTCTCTTCATGGTCCTGAGCATTCTTCCTTGGAATTGTCAGTTACTCACGTAATGTCACGGACGTTAAAGATCTTGTTGAGATTCACCAACCGGCCATATTCTGTCTGCAAGAGACATTCTTGTCACCTTCTGATCAACCGAGACTGAAAGGTTTTTAAATATACCGCAAGGACTGCTTGACAGGAGACCATCGTTGTGGTGGAGTGGCGATGTTAATCTCTAATGATTATGCATCTAGCCAGCCTCAATATCAACACTTCCCTTCAGGCAGTAGCTGCGCGTGTACACCTTCACTCGCTGGTCACGGTCTGTTCTATATGCATTTCACCTTCTTATGACTTGAGAAGCGTGGAATTGCAGACATTGATAGATCAACTCCCTCCCCCATTTCTCATCTTGGGGGATTTCAATGGCCACAATCCTCTCTGGGGGAGTCCAGACATCAATAGTAGGGGATTGATAATAGAAGATTCTGTTGGATTATTTTGTATATAGAAATTCTAACTTTATTGTGTATTCTTTTATAGCCACTAGATGTCGCCCTAAGCGATTAAAAAGTTTCTTCATGTAATGCAAATCAACAGAACGCATACTGCGTCACTCGCAACTTGTAACTCCTTGCAACAACAATCGCATGATGTGCTCTACCAAAGGTAGGCGATTAATCTTATATTTGTCAATATGATTTATATCTATCATTGTATATGGGTGATTCTACGGTTAATGCGTTTTTTGTGTCCCCAAAGAAAAAATGATCTATTTAATTTCACACTCATTATATCACTAGTAGCCGTTATTTTTATGATTGTAGTGGTAAGGGCCAGACGAAATTTCAATTTTTGGGGGGTTTATCGATACCAGGGGAAAATGGGTTGCCAGGGGAGTGACACTATTGGCAGAATTCTGGTTTGATTTAATATTATTTCACTTATTTTTCGGTGTAAAATCAGAGTATGGACTCATTTCTTTAAGACCTGTATTCAAAAAAAAATTTCACGTTGTAATAAAATAAAAAAAATCAATCTTGAAAGCACGACATGTTGCATACAAATAGCACCGCAGATCAAAAATAAAAATACTTCCCGCATTATTTACATTCATTCAAATTGCATTCAAAGGGGCAATTGAGATTAAAAATGAAATTAATTATGCTTATAACACGGTTTTTTAATGTATATGTACCCTTTTTTAGAACAAAACTGCCAGGGGAGTGACGCCAGAGAAGTGACAAAATCACACATTACCTATAAAAACAACATCACACGTTCTTCTTACCAGAACTTCAAGTAAACCGTGATGTCTGCACACAATAAGCATTACATTATACATACGCACATTTATGTAACGATGAAATATAAAAAGTTATACTTACCAGGGGAAATACTACAGCGACTGGCGCAGTACGCTTTGAGGCACTTTCAACGAGAACTGATGCAATAATATTCCATTTTTTTTTAAACCTCTTAGCTTGCTTTTAACTTTACTCAGTATTACACTGGTTATTCACAGTCAACTTCATCCTTATGCATTTTTAATGCTAAATTTCAGTCTTTGAAGTTCGCCAGGTGAGGGTGACACTGTTGATATGGCCCGTCAAGAAGTGTATTTTTTAAAAATAATAATAAATATTTTTTCAATGTTTACTGATAAAATATGTTTCTATGCTAATGTAAGTGTGTGATTATGGCAAAAAACATTATGCCAAGTTAGCAAAAATTGAACGTCGAACATGTTTGTATAAAAACTAGTATTTGAACAGGCCAGGGGAGTATGAGTCATTTTCACCATATGCTTACATTTCAAAATTTTTAAGTAATTTTTTTAACTTGCTATTTTCTTTTAGAAATACTAACAGATGTTTAGTCACATATTGTAGGTGTGTAAAAAAGTAACTGGTTGTACACTTTGATGAATAATTAAGTATTCAAATGCTATTGTAAAACTGTAAGTTGCAAGGAAAATTGTCGTCCATTACCATACAAAATCAATATGAAATCTCACTTTTAAACTATATCATAGAGCCTAGAACCAACTTCATATGAAATTTTTTGCGCCCTGAAGCTTAAAACGATGTTTGTGATGATTGAAATATTGATCAAAAACTCTATGGTAACGAATTTGACATTTGGTAACGGATTTGACCAGTAACGGACTTGACATTTCAACTAAAATGTCAAATTATGGCTAGGTTTTCGAATTTAAAAATTGAACTACAATATGCATTTTCTTAGAGTTGTATAGTGAACAATATTTAGGGGTAAAAGTTTAGAAAAAGTAAAAATTAATACTAAAATCTTTGGTAACGGACTTGACAAAGAATAAAAATACGCACCTGGAAAAAATTTTGTGCGAAACGCCACAGCAATACTTCTCGACTCAGGGAAACAAAATGGTACAAAATAGTTACGTCACTAATTTGTTAAGTTAACTGAATACGTGTTACCATCTTTTGACTTCAATAAATACTTTTTTTAGCTAAAATAATCTTAGGGTAACGGACTTGACAAGAACTTCCGGACAAAATATATTCATACATTTCTTATTGAAATAAAATTACTATTGTCAATATTTATCATGAATACCATATACTAATAGAGAATATATAAAAATAATATGTCGCATTTACTTCTTTTGACCATTAAGTATAGGAAAAAAATAGTTGAACTTGCGAAAATCGGAAATGGACAAGCGTTTGTACCTTGATTCTCATTTTTAAAGACTTATATAAAAATAAATAAATAAATTTCAATAATTTGTTGAGTGATAGATTTTTTTTGGGGGTATTTCTTGCAGAAAATAATTATTCGCATTGAATTTAAAATATAAGTTATGCTTCAAAATCGTCCTGTTAACCTCCGGACAGCAAATGTAAGCAAATTTTGAAAATGACCCGTATACATTTATGACTATTTTCAGCTATAAATGCTAAAATAAAATAATTGTAGTGAATTCATTGAGTGGTCCATATAAAGGATAATAGTCTGTAATGCTTAAGCATACAAAAACTTTAATAAAATCAGTTTTACATGAAGTTTTTCCATTGGCCGTCTGAATTCAAATAGCGTAGAATCACCCATATATCATAAAGTTTCATTAAACTCTATCTGGAACTCAACGCCTCTTCAGTTGTTTTTGAAAGATCCATAAAATATAGATCTTAAAACAACATTTGATTATGAGACTGAATTTGTCGAAGATTTTGATATTTAATATTTGATGTTAACTGAGTAGATTTAAAGCAGTAATTGTTTCAAAATGCAACTTTACCTTTATGAAATTGAAAGCTATGAAGTAGGTGATTTAAAAAGGCGTGAGTCTAAAAATGAAACTCTTTAAAGAAGAACTCCTTTTTGCTATGATTATTGAGATTATATATACTGTTTTGGATTGTGTTTGTGTGAATATTTAAAATTTATTGAAATGGCTCTAAAAGATGCTGTGTATATTGATAAACTCAATGATAGTAATTATTCAATTTGGAAGTTCAAAATTGAACAACTGTTAATTAAAGAAGGTTTATATGATGTAGTTTTCGAAGCAAAGCCGGAAGAAGTTGATGACAAATGGACTAAAAATGATAGAAATGCTAGGGCCTTAATTTGCCTTAATATTAGTGATTCACAAATTATACATGTTTTGCATTCCAAATCAGCAAAAGAAACTTGGGATCAATTGAAATCCGTACACGAGAGAGTAAATTTAACGAATAAATTATTTCTTCTTAGAAAATTATATTCTATTAAATACCATGAAAACTCAAAAATTCAAGAACACATTACAGAAGTTTTGGAACTAACCGAAACATTGAGAAGCATTGGAGAAGAAGTAAAAGAAAATAATCTCATCGCGATTTTGTTTATGTTCTTTGCCAAATTCTTACAATAGTTTAATAACTGCAATTGAAAGTAAATCGGAAAATGAATTAAGTTTAGAATATGTAAAAGGAAAATTAATTGATGAATATACGCGTAGAGTCGAAATGAAACAAGTTCAGATTCAAGTAGATTCTATGGCTTTAAAAGGAACCGGTAAAAGATTTACGAAAAGGTTTTGCGATATTTGTAAAAGAAATAACCATTTTCGAGATCAATGCTATTATTTAAACCGACAGGGTGCTGGTATGTCTGGATTGGGCAATGCAGGCTCGAAGCCGAAAGAAAATAACAGAAACAGATCGTTCTCAAACGAATACAGATTTCGCAGCGCTCAAGGTTACAAGCCGAATAATTTTAACGCGGAAGTAAAAAGTAAAGAGAAAGGCAAGCTTGCGAGGGAAAATAAAGTCGTAAATAACGGGAATGAAACCGATGAAATGAATAAGCTGGATACTTACCATGATGAGTCAGATGAATCTGTGTTAGTCACAAATGCATATAAGAATTTAGCGCAAGATACATCATTTA
>JAXGGA010022409.1:0-15023 GCA_038373865.1 Uloborus plumipes
TATGAATGTGTTGTGTGAAAGGTTGCCTACCCTATAAACGGGTACCTATGGCATGCATGTACTGTGGAAGTCGGACTTCACACCAAATAACGGTACAGTTAGAAAAGTGAAGCAGCGCACCCCAAATTGCCAGCCTGGCTGGCACACGACAAAAAAAACAAAAAAGCGAAATATGGGAATGTATGGGAAAGCCTCTCCGAGATCTTTCAAACAAAAAAAAGTTTATTCCATTCAGACGGTTCACTCAAAAGTTATTAGGTGGAGAAAGGTTGCTTGAACGGTTCAATGTTGAACGAAAAAGTGTTCAAATTGAAAATTTAAATACGATAATGAAGTATCCTTGCTGAGATCCTTCGAACAAAAAAAAAAGTTTATTTAAATCGGACTGTTCACTCAAAAGATATTAGGGGTGACAGCTTGATTGAGCGGTACAATGTTGAAAGAAAAATTGTTCAAATCGAAAATGTAGATACGGGAATGAAGTATCCTTGAAAAGATCTTTCGAACAAAAAAAAGTTTGTTCAAATCGGATTGTTCACTCAAAAGTTAGCATCGCGGGACCGGTTGTTTGAACGGTTCAAAGTTGAACCAAAAATTGTCCAAATCGAAAAATCAAATATGGGAATGAGCTGCACTCGCTGAGATCTTTCGAACAAAAAAAAAATTTATTCCATTCGGACGGTTCACTCAAAAGTTATTAGGTGGAGAAAGGTTGCTTAAACGGTTCAATGTTGAACCAAAAGGGTTCAAATTGAAAATTTAATTACGGTAATAAAGTATCCTTGCCGAGATGCTTCAAACAAAAAAAAGTTTGTTTAAATCGGACTGTTCATTCAAAAGTTATTAGGGGTGACAGCTTGTTTGAACGGTTCAATGTTGAACGAAAACTTGTTCAAATCGAAAATGTAGATACGGGAATGAAGTATCCTTGAAAAGATCTTTCGAACAAAAAAAAGTTTGTTCAAATCGGACTGCTCACTCAAAAGTTAGCATCGCGGGACAGGTTGTTTGAACGGTTCAAAGTTGAACCAAAAATTGTTCAAATCGAAAAATCAAATATGGGAATGAGCTGTACTCGCCGAGATCTTTCCAACAAAAAAAAGTTTGTCCAAATCGGAATGTTCATTCAAAAGTTATTAGGGGGGGGGACAGACAGACCGACAGACCGACCGACCGACCGACACACAAATTCCCCATCTCAATACCCTACTTTTAAATTTTTGATTTTTCGATATTCATTTTACCTTTTTATTTTTTTAACTTGGCGATATTTTTTGGACTTGGCGATATTTTTTTAACTTGGCGACATTTTTTGAACTTGGCGATATTTTTTAGATGCATTTAGCTACTTTTAATACTTTTTTCGTCTTTCTTTTATTTTTAACGGGAAAGTAGGCTAAAAAACGCGAATTTCTAAGCAAAGACGAACTTTGCCGAATTTAGCTAAGATCCAACGTAACCTGTAGATTTGCTGAATACTACACTGTAAAAAATGACTGTTGTTTTTACAGTGTAACACTGCTGTTTTTATAATACTGAACTATAAAAATGGCTAATTTTACAGTAATAAACTGTCAAATTGCTAATTTTACAGTAATAATCTGTAAAATAGCTAATTTTACAGTAATAGACTGCAAAAATGCTCATTTTAGCTTTTCACCGTTGCAGTTTACGGTTTTAAACTGGAACCTCTGCTGCCAGTATTATACTGTTGTTTTTACAGTAAAATAAAGCTAAATTTTACGGCAATAAACTGTAAAATTTCTAACTTTACAGTGAAAAACTGTCAAATTGCTAGTTTTAGTTTATTACTGTGCATTTTACAGCTTTAAATTAGAATTTTAAACGTTTCTAGTATGAACACTTCTAAAAAAAAAAAGAAAAAGAAAAAAAATTCAAATTTTAACATTTATTAAGCTAGGATTTTCTTAAAAAGTCATAATGTATATTTAATAGAGATAAAGGTATAAAATTTCAGTTTCTGTTCACTTTATTAATCTATTGACAGAATTTAATCCATTTTGTAGATATTCACCAAGATTATTAATAGTAGTACAAGATTTTATAGAATTTTCCGGTAATTTAATATTTTATCAGATCAACTGGTTTTACTAAAAATATCAACTTAACTGCAGGACAAGTGTTTCATATTCCAAATTATGTTTCCTATCACTTATTTACAATAAAAAATTGAAAATATTTTCTTTTCTGGTACTACCAATACAAAACAAAAAAAAAACTTTAATTATTGAAATTAATTTTGAAATGAGACAATGAGCTTAAACTGTTATGTAACACCAAAAGTATTAAAAACACATGGAGTATTACATCATTTAGTATGCATTTATCTTGAGCCAAACTGCTCTTCGCGCGATCTCTTGCCTAAAGTTAAGCTTCCAAGTTAAAAGCTTTAGTATTTGCTCTTAATTTGAAGATAAGTGCCCCCTTTTCTACTCTACTGCTCCGTAAAAAGGACAAGGTGAGTATTTTTTACAATTTTTACTTTAATATCACTGCAATTAGACTGTGAATTTTGGACCTTTTTAAGATTGATGTGTACCCCGAAAGGTTAAAACTACTAACCTTCCTGGATAATGAAAACCGCGCCTGGCATTCGCGAACAGTTCCACTTAAAAATTTGTAGATGGATTGCGAGTGATAACTTTCCGAAGTTTTCAATTTAAAACTTGCATTTGCTATATCCTTTTGACATATTCAACTAAACTATTTATTTGAAATTATCATCGCTCCACGTAGTTTGATACGGCTCAAAATGCTTTCTATTATTCTTCCCCTAATTGTTTTCTTACCTAACACCCCTATTTCAGTAAGATTAGAGAAGACCTGACACACGCGCAAAAAGGTTTCACCAAAAAAGGTCAGACAGTATACACACGTTTAATTATTTCAAATTCTATTTTTTCTAATTTGTCTTTAATTTGATTAATGAATGAGATGATGATGAAATTTACAGCTTACAAAGAGAGGCTCAAATAAAACTTTTTAATATTTGTACTCACTTTACAAATCATGTCCTAGTTTCTAGATTTTCGCAACTTCTCGCCAAAATTCGCAAAATAAATAAAAAGAAACTGCGTCGGCCGGGAGTCGAACCCGGGTCAACTGCTTGGAAGGCAGCTATGCTAACCGTTATACCACCGACGCTTCGAACTGAGTTAAAAGCGAAAGAAACTCGCTGATAGGATTTAGGTCGAAGCACTCATCTCCATCTTCTTAAAAAGCCAGTAAAAAAGTTCTTGTGTGACGGCCTTGCTGCAGAGAACAAGTTACGTCTATCGAGCAGTTGGTTGTTTAAGTCAGTTTTGGTTGTTTATGCCTACAGTTATCCCTTAAGTCACTATATTTGCAAACATAGGTGGCTCGTACAGTTACACCGTTATTTTTAATCGTGAGAAGTGAGGGGGCAGTCGCCCACCTTGCCTCCAAGGTGGGCGACTGCCCCTCGCTTCCCAAAGCTCAGAGGCCTTGCCCCCTCACTTTTCACGGTAAAAAAGTGATGATGAAGTGAAAAATGATGTTTTACTTAGGAGATGGATTAATTTCACCAAGATAAAAGCTGAAATTTCCAAAGTTTCGGACTTTTTCATGTTCCTTCGCAAGAATGTCAAAAAGCAACCTGTCTGGCAGGGACGTCAGTTCGAAATTTTCCAGGGGGGGGGGGGCAAAGGATGCATACACTAGGGATGCACCGATAGGCAAATTGGCCGATTACCGATTACCAATTAATCGGCTGTTGATAATCGGTCGATTAATCGGCAAAGCCGATTAATGATTATGATGGTAATTTCTTATACCATTTTCACCATCACTGTTTTTTTTTTCTTTATTTTATAATTGGGATTTTAGAAATAGTTGCTCATTTATTTCTCAGATTTTTTTTTCATTTTCCTTATTTTTCCAAAATAATTTAAAAATTTGTTCGAATTTCTTTAAACCAATTTTCATTTTCTGTAGATAAAACTACATTGACATGCAATGTAAGTAGCACATCATTGTTTCCGCTAACTAGGCATGAAAAAAAAACTAGAGCACTTTTGGAGTGATTTTAGCTTAAATTTATTTTTCAATTATTAGTAACCATTTAATTCAAGAATTTTATTGCATGTATAAACTAAAGAATATATAAAAGCACTATGTGAAAAGAAAAGTATCGACGCAAGAAAAATATTGCTACATTGTCTATGTATAAATATTTATTTAAGATAGAAAAATAATTAAAATCAACTGTGAACATTATTTTTCATATTTTATTCTTTAAATTCTTCGTTTTGTTCTTACTCACTATACACTTTCGTTCCCCATGTTTTATTTATATTTGCAGGAAGTTAATTACTTCTTTTTTTAAAATTTATTCATCATGGTATCTTGTGCAAGGCATACTTTAAGCAGGCCCGTCATTTAGGGGGGGCAGGGGGGTCAATTGCCCCCCCCCCCTGGCTTTGAGAAATCAATGCATTTACATATAAGTGGGCGTGGTTTTTAATATTTTCCGATGAAATTGCATTGTGTTTGGACCCTTTGCCCCCCCCCCCTCCCCCTGGAAAAACTTGAAATGACGTCCCTGACTTTAAGTAGTTTTATTTTAAACACACTCTTCCGCCGATTGATTGTTAAAATTTGACTGCTTATAAACAGAAATGATCATTTTTTCTCATTTCAATTTAAAACTTCAAGAATTCAATTATGTACAGAAAAAGTCAAGGAGGCTCTTCAGAGTTCAGATGGGACAGGCAAAGTCAAACAACTGTTTATAGATTTATCACTGAACGTCTAAAATGATTGACTTTTGAATCTATCCAAGAAATATTCCGGACATGCACCAAGTACAAACTAGTGCCAACTTCCCAGAATGTATCCTCAATTGTTTGAGGCTAGCTCGGGAAGACTTATATTCACGACAATCTTAGTACTGGGACTCACTAAAGTGCATGGAAATCATACATTTGATCAAACAGCTGCTGAATCCGAATTATTAGCAACAACAGAATTTAATTATTCCTAACAGTGTCTAATGAATATCGGCTGTGAAGGTTATCTTTTAAAATTCCTTTTAGTTTTTCGCACTACACGAAATATTTGTTTTGTTTTTACTCTGTACAATTTCATACCACATGTTATAGTAAGGATTGAAGAAAATACATTTATTTATTGTTAATTAAATAATTCCTCATCATTTCTTAGTGAAGGTATACTTTGAAAACTAATAATAAAAAACATTTTTTTTTCGCCGATTATTAATAATCGGTAAAGTGGCTGATTATGGCCGATTAATCGGTGCATCCCTAGCATACACAATGTAAAACTTCCCAAAAAGTGGCAGAAACCACGCCCACTTATATGCCAATACATTGATTTCCCAAAGTCAGGGGGGGGACAATTGACCCCCCCCTGCCTCCCCCCTAAATGACTAGCCTGCTGTCTGGTTGATTTTTAAGTCTATATTTTGCATTTTGTAGAAGTCATTTAATCAGCAATGTTAAAATCCAATATCTTAGCTAAATTTATCAAAAAAAGAGAAACTTCAGAGGTGCTGGCTCTTATTTTTCCAACACATTTCTCTTGCCCAACTCCCCGCTTTTCTCTTGATCCCCCCCCCCTCTCCTTTTTTTGGTGCACCAGCCGCCTATGCTTGCAAATAGTTAATTTTTTCTGCATTTCATCTCGTATTTTATGGAGTGTTCTGTTTCAACAAAAGGTCACTTTAATATTCAGTTTCACGAATACTTAATGAAGTTTTCTTGTGTAAAAATTGCGTTCAGTTTTGCATCACAAAAAAGAGATGATACAAGAATAAAAAGATTTTTTTTATGCAATAGTGCTGCGTAGCGTTCTAATATTGATAGACATTACTTAACTAACGCGCATGATTGAATTTATCTCTATACTTATTTCTAAAGCTATTTGTTAAGTTTTGGAGTTTTAATTATTTTTAATCTATGACGTCTATCACTATAAAAACTTCTATTTTATTTTACTTTTGAATTGCTTTTATTTTATGTATTGTCATTCCTGATTTACTTAATTGCTTTTTTCAGTTTTATGTATTTATCTTTTTCACTAGACCAAGGAGTAGAAGCAGCTCCACGTATATATTTTTTACTTTTAGTAGTAACTAGTAACGTTAGCATTAATTCGCGACAAACCCACACAGTAGGCATTTTAGTAAAATATACAGTAGGCATTGAGTATTTAGGAGGAGTTGGATAAAGTAAGGGGATTTTGTCTCTCCCCCCCCCCCCCCCACCGAAATCTAAGAGAAGGGTCCTGTACCCCGCGTGCCCCTGCGGTAATCAGGCCCTGACTTTACTCGTGTCACTCACAGATGATTACCATAGCCCACTGTCATTAGATCTTGAGAAAAAATAAGTACCATAAAATGGGGTGAATCGGTACACTTTTCAGCTTTGATTGCAAAAAAAAAGTAGCTAAAAGATTTTTTTCCAATTTGTTTTTTTGGGTAAAAACTTCGATCTAGCTTTGCTTTTGATATTCAAAGCAAAGACAAAACATTTTGAAAACGTTATTTTTTTTTTATAAATATAGGAATTTAGGGGTGTTCCGAATCACCCCGCTGATATGAGTCTATCAGAACACATGTAAAAAATGTAATTTTTTTCATTTTAACCTGTAATAGTTCGCACAAACATGAGTATTATTGATGGGGGAGAATAAGAACAGATAGTTGCTGTCAAATAAAACTTTATTTTCTATACCAGTAAACGTTTATGACTTGTCAAAATTGAAAATAATTTTGATCTTATGAAAAATTAAAATTAATTTTAAGAAATGCTTTTGAATAGAAATACAAAGATTTAACATAAATTGAAGTCACTCATGTCGTCCACAAATATGTACTTGTCCTTAAATCTAACAGTTGTGGCTTGGCTTAAGTTTTTTCATAACATCTTCTGAGATGAACGCTGACTTCTCTTTAGTTTTTTGAAATCTCTTGGTTTTGGGGATTGTCCTGTAAGATTTTCCCACTTACTCATCACTGTCTGTGTGCTGGACTTTTGTTACATAAAGTCTGTATGACTTTTCCTCATGTATTATAAGTAAAAAGAAGTCTCCTGGAGCAAAAATCCTTTTAAATCTGCAACTTTCTGTCATTTTAAGATTTAGTTGCTTACGAGAAGGGATAAACAGTAAATCCTTGTCCTTGTCTTGATTAGAAGAATAGGGGGTAGAATCTTGATTTTTCAAACAGTTTCCTTTAAATAAGTTTAAATTGGAAAAACAGAACAAAGTGTTCCGATTCACCCCACAAATCTTTATTCTGTGACATTATGAAGAATTTTTCATTTTTATGCCAAAATTAAAATATGTTGTCTCTTCTAACGTGGTACTCTGTTGCTCAGATATACACCTAATTAAAAAATACAATTCTTAGATTTGACAAATAAAGGGGTTTGTACTTACATACAAAGTTTTGCAGACCATGAAGACTTGATGTTTTTTATCATCCCGCTTGCAGTCTTGCATAGAATGACAAAAATATTTTTTTTCCTACGAGTACTTCTTATAATATTATCTTTCTAAAAAAAATTTAACTGCCAAAAATACCCGACGGTATACTTATGAACAATTTCTTTGTATGATCAAGAAGTTTTGTTCCGAATCAGGGCCGTATTTAAGGGGTGGGTTTTTAGGGTTCAAACCCCCTCCGAAATGTTTCGAAACTGTTTCAAAAAATGCTTTTTGTATAGTTTCTTTGGTTAACAAAATACTGTTACTATTTTATTTTTAATTTGATTTAAATGAAGATATTGAATAATGGTACAAATTAAGTGTTTTATCTGCAGGACTAATATTTTTACTATAGTTAGTGCAAGCATAATATCTTTTGGAGCAATTCTTCTTTTTCCTTCGAAATTTGAATACCACTAACAGAAAAACCAAAATTCTTTAAAATTGAAAATGCCACGCACTGTTTTTTACACATTTGATAAGTGTCATAAAATATTTCAAAAGTATTGCTTCGAATGCGCGTATTTGAGTAAACGCATCTATCCTTTTGAGCAACTGAAAGACATCGAATATGTAACAGGGGCGAAGTTATGCTGCGCACATATCAGGTTTTTTTTCTTTCATTGAAAAGATCAGTTCTTTTTTTACTTTTTTCATGTTAATGCCCTTTAAGCATCTATTGTAACAAAAAGCAATAAAACATAGAACATGAAATCTAATTTTATTGGTTATATATATTTCAAGATAAATCGAGAAATGTGATTCGTAAAACCCTCCCCGAAATAAAAGTCTGGTTACGGCCCTGTTCCGAATCATCCCGCTGTTCCTATACACCCCATTTTACGGTACTATTTGAAACTTAAATTAAAATTAGAAACACAGATAGAAAAAAAAATCGATTGAAAGAGAAATTAGCGTATAAATATCTCAAAAAAATGTAATTTATGATATGGTAACAATTTATGCTTAGATATTTTGCTGTGACCAGGTAAGTTTCTCAGGAACTATGAGAACTCGCTACTTCTCTGCTGAACCTGAGGACATAAGGAGGAACTCGCGAGGAGGTGACGATGTTGGCTTCACCGCAAGGCCTGAAGGAATCTTTTTCAGTTACTTGTGCAGCTTCTTCGTGTCTTCATATGTCGTTCCTTTTCAATAACAACAAGAGGATGATTTTAAAAGTAGGACAATTTTGCGTTTTCTCCGAAAGCTCTCGTGCGTTACCTGTAGCATCGGTGGTTCAGTGGTAGAATGCTCGCCTGCCACGCGGGTTCGATTCCCGGCCGATGCATATTTTTTTTTTTTTTCAACTACAGTTTCTGTTCACTTTTTTTTCTTCTCTTTCTCTCTCACTCTTTTTATCAGTTATCATCAAATTTTAATTTAATTGCTGCAAAATGAGTTTTTAAAAAGAGTTAGGGCCCTGCTCCACATCAGCGTAAAACGCTACCGAAACTGAAGGCAGAAACCGAAAATCCGGGTACTTTCCATAGGAACACTATTTGCTCCATTTTACGCTTTTGCTTTATTTTTCTGCTTTACGTCAATGTGGAGCAGGGCCCTTAGTGCTGAACTATCACGAGCAAATGTTTATCTGATCAGGAATTTTTTTTTATGTTTTTAATTTATTATAACCACTGTCTCTGAAACATATGTTTATTGCTTTTGTTTTACAGAAACTATTTAGAAAGATAAAACTATTAAAATTTCACCATTATCGTGTAGAAATACTTTTAATATCAATATTATATGCTGTTATAAATATTAAAATCATAAAGATAAAAATACAGAAAAAGTACCATGATGAGTCTGTCATGACAAAACGACGTGAACCATATACTCATGGTAATCTTATTGATTGAGTTATCAGTTTTTCTTTTTCATTTAAATAATAAGTACAATTTATTGATTAACTATTTTCAATAAATAACTTTTTGTTTTTATATAGTTTGACTTTTTTTCGCACATATCATCTGTATCTGTATGTATTTAAAGATGGAATGACGGTACTAAAGAGTCATCGTTATTTCCATTTCCGTGGTACCTTCAGAGCAAACTTCATGAATGTTCTGTTTAAAATATATTACATCGAAAGAGAATTATTCTCCAAAGTAATAATTCTAAAAATAGAATCTTGATTTTTTTTTTTTTTTTTAATTTTACACGAAATATAATAAATGGCTTCCTACTACCAAGGTGTTCCTTGTCACTGATTTTTATGTACATTGACACTGTCACATCATTCTTGTTTATAAATTCAAGAATAAATTTTCCTCTTGATAATAATAGCTCAATAGAAGAACATGGAGGGTTTTTTTCTAAACAACTTTAATAAAACTGAAATATTTTTTGAATCTCTTATGTTTTAATGCATTTATAGGGAGCTCTACAATACATAAAACTTGATGATTATGAAGAGGTAACATATTTTATGGAAATGTCCTTGAAATTGGTTTCATAGCTATAAATTATGTTATAATATTGGTTATAAAGAGAATTTAATCAAGAATTAAATTATAAAATGGCCTTTTTATGTTGTGTGCAGTCGCAGATATAGAAATAGTTTTTGGGAGGGGCTCGGAAAATAAAAAGCTCCATTAAAACGCTTTTAAAGAGCCTTTAAAGCCAAATAATCTACTTCAAAGTAAAGAAATGTTGCGTACTAATTTACTTTGGGGGGGGGACATCTTTTTCTATTTTTTAAGCTCATTAACAGTAAAATATTATGTAATTTCACGAAAATGGTAAAATAATGCTCGGTAATAGTTCGAAACTTTGTCATCTAGTGATAAAAGCATGTAGTTATTAAAACAGGATAATAACTTTTTTCGATCAAAAGGAGAACTAAGGAGGGAAGCGCGATATTATATTTAGTCCGTGGAGTTAGTGCAAACATATTTCACTTCCGGATACCAGTCTGAAATCTTATGTGGGGCTTAAATTCACATAGGAGGACAAAAAAACGCCGGGAGACACTTGATAAGAGGTCAAGGTCATTCCGTGATGACGTCATCAAAATGGCCGCTTTTACAGGTAAATACGTTCGTTTAACTGCTTAAAACTCCATCATAGATTGAAATATTGCAAAACTCAAATATATCATCTGAAAGCTCTTTAAAAGAGCTATTTAGAAAGATTTAATTTTTCTTTCTGAGGTCAAGTTCTCACCTGTAATGACGTCATCAAAATGGCCGCTTTTACAGGTAAATACGTTTGTTTAACTCCCCCCAAAACTGCATCATAGATTCAAATATTGCAAAACTCAAACATATCATCTGAAAGCTCTATAAAAGAGCTATTTAAAAAGATTTAATTTTCCTTTCTAAGGTCAAGGGCCCACCTGTGATGACGTCATCAAAATGGCCGCTTTTACAGGTAACTACGTTTGTTTAACTCCCCCCAAAACTCCATCATAGATTCAAATATTGCAAAACTCAAATATATCATCTGAAAGCTCTTTAAAAGAGCTATTTAGAAAAAAATTAATTTTTCTTTCTGAGGTCAAGGGCCTACCTGTAATGACGTCATCAAAATGGCCGCTTTTACAGGTAAATACACTTGTTAAACTCCCCCTAATATTCCATCATATATTTAAATATTTCAAAACTTAACTATATCATCTGAAAGCGATTTAAAAGATCTATTTATAAAGATATAATTTTTCTTTCTGAGTTCAACGGTTCACCTGTGATGACGTCAACAAATTTCCCGCTTTTGCAGGTAAATACGTTCGTTTAACTGCTTAAAACTCCATCATAGATTCAAATATTGCAAAACTCAAATGCATCATCCGAAAGCTCTTTAAAAGAGCTATTTAGAAAGATTTATTTTTTCTTTCTAAGGTCAAGGGCCCACCTGTGATGACGTCATCAAAATGGCCGCTTTTACAGGTAAATACGCCTGTTTAACTCCCCCTAAAATTCCATCATATATTTAAATATTTCAAAACTCAACTATATCATCTGAAAGCGTTTAAGATCTATTTATAAAGATCTAATTTTTCTTTCTGAGGTCAAAGGTTCAAATGTGATGACGTCATCAAAACGGCCGCTTTTGCAGGTAAATACGTTCGTTTAACTGCTTAAAACTCCATCATAGTTTCAAATATTGCAAAACTCAAATACATCATCTGAAAGCTCTTTAAAAAAGCTATTTAGAAAGATTTAATTTTTCTTTCTAAGGTCAAGGGCCCACCTGTGATGACGTCATCAAAATGGCCGCTTTTACAGGTAAATACGTTTGTTTAACTCCCCCTAAAACTCCATCATAGATTCAAATATTACAAAGCTCAAATGTATTATCTGAAAGCTCTTGAAAAGAGCTATTTAGAAAGATTTAATTTTTCTTTCTAAGGTTAAGGGCCCACCTGTGATGACGTCATCAAAATAGCAGCTTTTACAGGTAAATACGTTTGTTTAACTCCCCCTAAAACTCCATCATAGATTGAAATGTTGCAAAACTCAAATGTATCATCTGAAAGCTCTTTAAAAGAGCTATTTAGAAAGATTTAATTTTTCTTTCTGAGGTCAAGGTCCCACATGTAATGACGTCATCAAAATGGCCTCAAATGACGTCATCATAGGTGGGCCCTTGACCTTAGAAAGAAAATTAAATCTTTCTAGATTGCTCTTTTAAAGAGCTTTTAGATGATATATTTGAGTTTTACAATATTTGAATCTATGATGGAGTTTTAGGGGGAGTTAAACAAAAGTATTTACCTGTAAAAGCGGCCATTTTGATGACGTCATTACAGGTGGGCCCTTGACCTCAGAAAGAAAAATTAAACATTTCTAAATAGCTCTTTTAAAGAGCTTTCAGATAATACTTTTGAGTTTTGCAATATTTGAATCTATGATGGAGTTTTAAGCAGTTAAACGAACGTATTTACTTGTAAAAGCGGCCATTTTGATGACGTCATCACAGGTGAGCCCTTGACCTCAGAAAGAAAAATTAAATCTTTCTAAATAGATCTTTTAAAGCGCTTTCAGATGATATAGTTGAGTTTTGCAATATTTTAATCTATGATGGAGTTTTAAGCAATTAAACGAGCGTATTTACCTGTAAAAGCGGAAATCTTGATGGCGTCATCACGGGAGTTTATGACCCCTGATCAAGTGTCTCCCGGCGGTTTTTTGTTCTTATATATGTACCTAAGCTCTGTACCAAATTTCACAGTGGTATCCGGAAGTGAAATATTTCGGCTGTTTTTGTCGCTAACTCCACAGACTAATTACCCTTGAGTTAAAAACTCGTGATTTTTATGTGTTATTTTGCCTGACTGCCTAACTGTATTATTTCTGCCACAGCAAACCAAAGTAATTTTATTGAGTTATGCTTTGTGGTTACATTCTTTAAATAAAAAAATAGTTTAAAAATTTTTACTTACGTTTAAATAAATCAAAAAATAGTTTTTGAAAAAGTTAAATTACTTTCATCCCGTTTTAGGAAGTGCCGCCTAAAATTCGCTACCGGTTGTGCGTGATTTCCGAGAACCGTCTGTTGCGACGTCTATTTTCTCTTTATGTTCTCTGTTCTAAACGACTGCTGTAAGACTTCAAAATTCCCACCAAAAAACTTCAATATAAATATTTTTGCCTGTTTCTGTACATATAAAAAAAAAAATTCAAGCATTTTATGCGTTTCTCTGTGTAAAATATTGTCCAGTCTATGTACGTTTCCCAGCGGGCGCTTGGTCGTTCGTTGGTTTTTCTTTTCCTCCAATTCAACACATCCGGTTAAACCCTCATCAGGGTAGTTACGGTGGTGACTGGTGGGGTTTAAATAAAAAAAAAATAAATAAACCACTGCTGTTGAAAACTATTTTTGAAAAGAATAACTTCAACACTATTTCTATTAGGGTGCCAATTCACGAAACTGCAAAAAGATTATGTTTTATAAGTACGAAAGGTTGCTATTAATAGCGAGTACAATTTTAGAAGTTCTGTCTTCAGAAAACGATTGGCATTTTTTTATTTGCCTCCTTTATTTCCCATTGCTTTGATAAATTATAAAAGAGAAAAGGAAGAAAGTTTGAGCTTCCTCTCCAAAGCTTTTTTTTAAAATACCTTTGTAGCTTTTAATAGCTAGAGTTGATTTTTTTTTTTTTTTTTTTCAAAAAAAAGAACTGCGTCGGCCGGGAGTCGAACCCGGGTCAACTGCTTGGAAGGCAGCTATGCTAACCGTTATACCACCGACGCGACGCTACAGCTGACGCCAAAGCAAAACAAACCACTTGTTAGAATTTAGGTCAAAATCTGCTCTTTATCTCTTACTTGAGCTGATAAATTCACCAAGACGCTCTCATCGCACAGCGGTTTCGTGAGAGAAAAAAAGTTCATCCTCCAAGCAGTAGTTAAGAACATTCACATACACTGTTTCTAGTTTAGGTGAAATGTGCCACTGCATAAAGGCGACAGTTTTAGAGGTGGCAAGCACTAGCGTAGATAAAGTGAGGGATTTTGGAGAACAACCCAGCCCGCCCCTCGAAATGTTAGTCGAAAATTGTAAAACAAAGAAGAAAAAATATATAAAAAAGAATCCTAGAATAAAATAAAAAGTACCACTTATCTGTGAATCAAGGACTGATCCAGAAAATTTTCAAGGGAGGGGCGATTGATTTCATTACTTACTTTTTACTATGTTGCAAATACTGTTCACATAGGTTTCCGGGGGAAAAATTTCCGGGGGAGAGCCCAAACTTCCATCTTTCAACATCATTAAAATTCGTCTAAAGTTTTGTTTTTTGAACTTTATTTCTTTCAATTTGCTGATGACGGGACCCAAGGGGCGATCGCCCCATCGCCCCTCCCTTGGATCCGCATTTGCTGTAAATATTATTGTGTTACAAACTTCACTGCCACCCCATCCCCCAAGAAACATTAAAGATCGTTTAAAATTTTGGTTTTGGAACATCAATGTGTGTCAAAAAAATTCCGAGGTGATCTTCCCAAATCTCTTTTTTCATCGAAACTCCCCATTTTGCATTAAAACCACATCAATTGTTGCTTTTGCCTAGGGACAGTGTAAAATCGGAAAACAGAGTTTCCCAAAGTGTGGTTGGGAAACCCCCAAGCTCATGCGAGGGAGTCCGAGATGCTATAATGCTAAAAAGTAAAAATTAATTGAAATTGAAGGACAAGTAACAATAACTTAATTCAAAACACGAAAGTACATTTATACAGAATAGAAAAGTTCTTATTTACGAACAAACAGGGCAGAGCAACCCCCCGCCTAGAACCTTCGATTTTAACACTTATCCAATTCTAAAAAAATATTTCGTACGGTATATTATATTGTGGTATGGATGGTGTATTATGTTTGACATTGCATTTTCAAAGTCCACAATGCAGAATAGAACTTTCTGATTTCCTGACCTAAGCGACGTACCTGAAGCTAAATATTGCAATTGACAAGCGATATTTACCTTTATTTGATTTAAAAAAGGGTGTTTGATTCTCTTATCTTTTAAAAACCAATGTGGGAAATAGAAATAGGTGAACACGCTGCACATTTATTTACTTTGTGTATATGAAACA
>JAXGGA010022410.1:0-15022 GCA_038373865.1 Uloborus plumipes
TGAGAGAAAAACACTTTGAAACACAAAATATTCTAAATTACTTTTAAAATATTGATTAGAATAGTTAAATTTATAAAATTTTATTCTTATAAGTTTTAAAATTTAGATGTAACTAATTAAACAACTAATAACTTCCATACAACTAAATATCATTCTATCTAAATTATAATGAATTTTAAAGATTGAACAATGTGCCTAACTTATTGCCATTGGAAATTTGCTAAAAGTATTAAAAAATAACACAACAATGTAAATAACGTGCATTAAAATTTTTAAAATCCATTAAAATGTCACTCTCCCGAAACCACTTCGTAAGTGGGGACGGAAATGACAGGGACGGAAATGACAAAACAGTGGGTTTTCGAAAACAGTGTGAAAAGTTTTTCATATCTTTAATTTAACTGTTGATACCTTAAAAGTGTTCGTAAGAACACATTCGGCAGTGGAATTTTTTAAAATTTTATTTAAATTTTCTGGAAGATAACCAGGGGGACGGAAATGACATTGAATAAAGTCACGCATAGAATTTTTAAGATAAAACAAGCCTCACACACCCTAAAAGATGTGTAAACTTCGTTTAAAGCGTATTTTTCTGCTGAGAAGAATGTTCTTAAACATTTTGAGCTATTTTATTGCCAACTAGCGCCATTTATAGAATTTTATTGAAGGTTTTTCTACTTAGGGGAAATTTTTTTCAAAACCTGGGGACACGTATAAATTGAGCTCTCTATCAAAATATGTAAATATGATAAGGAATGCTTATATAGTACATTGAAGTACACACTTGTACTGTATCATAATGCATATGTATTAATTTTTTAAAATGTTTCTTCATATAGTAAATTTTTTTTTAAAGTTGACAAATGTGTGTGGGGACAGGGGACGGAAATGACATTTTGCCTATATATTATTTTTTTAAATATATAATTTAAGTGCAAAATAGTGCCAATGCACGTTGTCATTACTCTTTGTGAGCATCTTGAATAGAACATAGCATTAGATAATGAAAATGGGTGTTTAATTGGAAGATATGGATGAAGGACACAAAAGTTAACGAATTGAGAAAATAACCCATTTATATTTTCCTGATTTAATTTGCAACTTGCTTTTTTTTTTAAACATGAGCTCTAGAAATTTTTAGGGCTTCTAATAAAACCTTCATTGAAACCTCGCCCTATTATTTTTTGCATTCCTCAATGCGCTTTTAAAGTTAAAGCAACAATTGATTGCAAAAGTGACTTTTCTTTCTTAAAAGTAAAAATTCAAGGTAGCCAAATGCCATTCCCATCATTTTTCCTGTCCACTAGAACGATATAGTAATAACAATAATTATTATAATTGAATTAAAATTTCAAAAGTGAGAAAACAACTCCTGACTTGAAAATTCGTACTTACTCTACATCCTTCAAAAACTTAACTTGTAATTTTTGCTAGTTTTAATATTTTAATCAGGCCCGTCATTTAGGTGGGGCACAGAGGGTCAATTGCCCCCCCCCCCTGACTTTGAGAAATCAATGTATTTACCTATAAGTGGGCGTGGCTTTTGATGTTTTCCTATGAAATTGCATTGTGTTTGGACCCTTTGCCCCCCCCCCTGGAAAAACTTGAAATGACGTCCCTGATTTTAATACAATACTAGCTGCCAGGGCAGCTAGATTAGCTTCCTGCGGCATGTTGATGCATAAGTTCCCCCCTCTCTAACTCTTACCTCATTCTGAAGTTATATTATTTGATATAATTTAATGTTCATTCGATTTCAAGACATACCACGCACGTGGCCCGGCGTTGCACGGGCACTTCGTGCCCTGAAAGTAGTGAGAAAAAAATTTAAAGAAACTACTCCCCGCCAAGGCGGCTCGCTTACAGGCGCTTCACGCCTTTACTTTTTTCCTATATAAAAAAAATCATTCGAATTATTGAGATGCTTCACGTCTTCAAGATGGTGAGGAAAGTTTCAGTAAGTTCAGCTCGCTCAAAGGAAAAAAGCAGACATAGACACTCAGTTTTTAATGTAAGTAGATGGCTCTTCAACAAATAAATGTTTCAAAATATTACCAGTAGCTAGCGATAAAAATTCTACGTAAGTGGCCCGCTTATGAGTTTCGTGTTTGATTTAGTTAAGCCTTCATTCACAATTCTCATTATCATTTTTATCACCGTTTCATAGCAACGACGGTTTGCAAGAATGGATTTCATATTTAATCATTTATTAGGCTTAATCGCTTTAAACTTGACTACTTATTAATTGATATCTTCGCTAATTAAAATCGTATAATTATATCAATTGAAACTAAAGAAGCTTGAAAAATTACCTATCTATCGGTACCTGGTTCGACTTTCAGTTCATTGGCGTTCAGGAGAAAGAAGCGTGACATAGAAAGATAGTTAGAAAGATAGAAAGAAAGATTTACCAGCTTTTCCAAGCACGGATGAATTTCCAAACAAAAAGTCTGTCACAACAAGATATTAATCTTTCAATAGATTGATTCAAATTATTCAGTGTCTAATAGACCCTAGTCAACTAAGCATCTCAAAAAGCCTTTTATTATTTAAGAAAATAATGACTAATTAAAACATATTTCGGGGCAATTAATAGTACAGAAGATTCACAGAAATAGCATTCTTTTTTTTCGTTTCTTTCATCTCATCACGACTTACATTCATAAAACGTTCTTAATTTTAACTGTCAGACATCAGAATCTTTCAGTTTTTATTTTCTTAGTGTTTAGTCAAAGGGATAGAAAAAAAAAAAAAAAACTTTCAGAAATGGTTCTGATTCTCAATTGTTGCTCGGAAAAAAATTTCAGAAATTTTGCTGCTAGTTAATATAAGTCAAACTTACAACTTTGAATCTTTTTTCCTTTTTTACCTAAACTACTGAATTCATTTGCTAGAATAGACGATTAGCTATCAGTTTTTGTTGGCTCTCTTTGCTCTATAAGAGGATTTTTGCCTCCATTTCATTTAATTCCTATTCCATGCTGATGAGTGCATAATAAGCACGAAACTGTGATCCATGGATGGAATAAACGAGTTGGTGGTGTGTTGCATTTTTTAATTTCTTTCCATAAAAGTCTAAATTTTCTAAAACGTCTGTTAATGCAATTGTTTAGTGTTTTTAAGTCTGCCACGTTAAAATGTCGGTTGTCGTTGTTGTCTTGTGCCAGCTAAGCAGGCAATTCGGGGTGCGCAGCTTCATTTTTCCAACTGTAGTGTTTAGTCAAAGCTAAACACTATAAACTATAATTTGGTGTGAAGTCCGACTTCCACGGTACACACAGGGACCCGTTTAACCCTTCACTGCACGGTGTGCCAGATCTGGCACAAACCAAATAAACCCTCCTATATTCCTATAATTTTTAAATGCAGTTAAACTGAGCTTTGTGCCCCTTCTGGAACATTGCTATAACAGTTTAGTGTGATTTTTATGCACTAGTTAGTTGCACTAGTCTAGGTATTACAGTTCTTGCTTTTCAAAGAAACAGTGTCTGCATTTCCGTTAGAAGTGTGCTTAGTCATTATTTCCTTTGTTCTAAAAATGTTTAAATACTCTTAGTGGAAAGTTTGTTTATACCACTTATGGCACAAAACCCATTGTAGATTATTACACTTATCGGTATACAAAGCATATGCTATGTGCTTTGTGCCATATATAGAACAAACAATTAAAACATCATTTTCGGTGCACATTTTTAAAATTAATTTTTTTCTTCATTTTTCCTGCACTCAGGGCTATTTAAAAGGTAACAAATGATATTTTTCATGAAAATATAAAAAAATCGTGCAGTGAAGGGTTAAAGGATGGGCAATGAGCATCCATTCACAGCACAACAACGCATTCACACAAAGGAAGGTCAGGGACAGGAGAGAGAAGTTACATGAATGCCCGAGCCGGGATTCGAACCCAGGACCACATCATCCGGCATCCGGGTCAGACTTCTCTAACCACTAAAAAGGTGGCCGGCGAAAATGTCGGTTGTGATCCGAAAACCGGCTAATTTACTGATATTTGTAAAACAACACAGGTTTTTGTAATTGATGGATGGAAATACGTCAGTCCACATTTTTTTTTTTTTTTTGAAGATTGAATACAATTTCTCGGGATGAAAAAATGCACCTATGATCATGTTGGAATATATTGATGTATTTTATGAGATAAACTTTTGAAGAATTACATATTCCCTATTTCATTAGCCCTCCCCTTTCATTTTTATAAAGCTTTTTTTTTTTTTTTTTGTAAAGCTTGGTAAAAAATACAGCATTGTGACGATTTAATTCAACTTTTGGTTAGCACATTTTTAATTCGTTTCACTGATTACTTAAATTCTCCGTGTCAGCAACTTTAAAATAGAAAAATCTTCTAGAGCGCATCTGAAAAACGAAAATCCAGCCCCCCCCCCCTCCCCACTCTTAACCCACTGATCTAGAACACTTTTAGTGTTCTTTTTATTCCACCTCCTAAAAGATAAGGACCAAAATCTTTTAGCAAACAAGCCTGACGCGCATCTCTGATGATTTACAATGGCGAAGAGTGAAAAGGATAAAATTATAATCAAGAAAAAAAGGGCAAAAAAAAAAAAAAAAAGACTTTCAAAAAGCGAAACATAAGTCTGAAGATTTGAACACATAGGGCCGGTCATCGAGGTCATATTTCAAAAAAGATTGTCAGTTCTCATTTTGTTACATAGCCCTTTCTCCATTCTCCTTAAAATGTTAGGTTTTTAAAATAGAAATGGAACGAGGCTCCGATCTGGCCGAATCATGAGATGTGATGCGGTCGCTTCGGCCTATAATAATTTATGTTGTGAATATCCATAATTATTAATTGGATAAAATATTGTTCTTTAAGTTGCGCACAATTCTACCAAATAATTAAAAAAAGTAGAAAATTATATTCAATTAAAATTATGTGTATTGAACTCTCGACGTACCAGAAACTGTCCAATATTTAACAGTATATTGTATTCAACATGAAAGCTCTTGTGAATTAAATAGGTTACATTAAATTACATTTTGACTCATTGGTATAACTTTAGTTGCTTTAAAAGGAAGCTAGTAAAATGGGTCTAATGGTTTACATTAAGAGTCAGGTCTTTGTTTAAGAGAAACTTTCCCAGGAACCGATTCTTTTAATTTAAACTTTTTTGTTAATCTCCTCTGATTACATGTAACATGTTATATAAATAAATTTTAAAATAACCTATATATAATTCGTATACAAATGAGAATTAATTTCGTCTTCATTCTTTATTTTGTGAACACATGTTTGCAATTTAATTATTTATTAGCGGCGTTGTCCAACAAAAACAGATCTTTCGTTTAGGGCAAAAAATCAAATATTAAACAAGTGGTTCTGTCCGGAACTGAACGAGCCTACTTTCCCGTTTGCCAATTTCAAATTTCAAATTTGGTAAAATATTCATCCGAAAGATAACGGGTACGTGGGGGGTGGGGGGGGGGGGCAATTTGAAAAGTCAAACATGAGAATGAATTGTCCTCGCCGAGATCTTTCTAACAAAAAAAGTTTGTTCAAATCGGACTGTTTAACTCAAAAGTAATTCGCGGGGGACAAGTTGTTTGAGCGGTTCAAAGTTGAACAAAAAAGTGCTCAAACCAAAATATTAAATGTGAGAATTATTTATCCTCGCCGAGATTATTAGAACAAAAAAATAAAAATGTTCAAATCGGACTGTTTACTCAAAAGTTGTTAACGGGGGACAAGTTGTTTGAACGGTTCAAAGTTGAACGAAAAATTGTTCAAATCTAAAAGTCAAATATGAGAATGAGGTCTCCTCGCCGAGATCTTTCGAACAAAAGTTTGTTCAAATCGGACTGCTCACTCAAAAAATATTAGAGGGGGGGGGGGTAGAGACATACAGACACATATATAATGCTGAGAGCTATAATTATCAGTTGTGGAAGTTGAATTGACTTTAAAATGAAGACATGCTGCACGCGGTCACACACGTAAGGCTCTAAAGTCACACACGCAAGGAAAATTAAAAAATTTTTACTGCTACTCTACGAAGTTTAGAAAAAAAAAAAAAAATATGTGGAATACTTACTTAGTATACTTAGACACATGCACAAAAATCACCGTTCATTTATCTTTTAAAACTTCACAGGAAATTACAAAATAATAAGAGGGATAGCTTATTTTCAGATTTTCCGAGTCACACACGTAAGGCTGTATTTAAAATTTTATAAAAAATTTCAAAATTGTCCTATGAAAAAAATAACGCCCCATTACAACTTTTGCATATCTTCTGTTACTCCAATAGCAACCACTAAGAAATATATAAAAAATATCGTCCTGGTTTTTATTGTTATTTGCAAAGAAATGGTGTCAAAAAGTCACACACGTAAGGCTGGAATGGGCCAGTAGTGAATCCAGAACAGAGGCTATGGGGCTGCGTCAACCGCCCTCAGACCAAAGTCCTTGACCCTTCTCCCCTCTAACGTCTTCTAAGATAATCTAAAATTTTGATTTAAGAACTTCAGTTTCTACAAATTTCGTGAAACAGTCAGTGATTTAAATTCTTCCAAACAATCTAAAATCACAGAAAATATCGTCTTTGGAACAATTTCGAGTAATTGCTGGGAGAGAGACTCTGTACTCCAGCCCTTACCTTGACGTAATCAAAGATGGCCTATAATTGAGCTTCTATGAGTTAATTTTGAGAAAATTCCGGGAAAAAGTCCCGAACCAAATGCCGCCCCTTATTTTTATCAAAAGAAGTCAACAATTGGAATACCAGGACTACAATTAAAAAAAACACACACACACACACACACACACACAAACACACTCCGGGAATGCCGACTGAAGTGAAAACTTTAACAATTGCGTGTATATTTTTTTGAATAGTCAGGAATTATTTTTTGAAATGTCAGAACTCATCTTTCATCTAAATGGGGTCAATGTATGTGGAAATACTGAGGTTACGGTAACGGTAACGGCGTCGCGAGTTCAATAGTTTTTTTCCCCCACCACAAAAAATGCCAACATGAATGTGTATCTATCTATGTGTACGTACATTACATACACATATGTACATGCTTATATACAGAGGTGATAGTAACGGTAATGGCTAAGTGTCGCCAGTTCAATTGTTTTTAACCATCTCAAAAAATACAAAGAAGTTTTCCCTCGAAAAATAACCAGAATAGTGCTTGATGTCCACATAATTAAAGGTCGTCTAAAATTGCGTTTTTAGGAGTAAACTTCAAAAAAATGTCCCGGGGAGAGTCTATACAATACCTTTTGTCTTCGAAGATAACTTACTCTTGTGTACTTTGGGGATCAAATTTTGAAAAATTTTCAAACAGTTACCCTCCATCTGATCATCAAAACTCGTCTAAAATATAGCTTTTGAACTTCAATTTCGAAATTTTGGGGGAGAATCGTCGAAATAAAATCCTTTTTCTAACCTTATCAAAGATAGCCTAGCGTTTTTATTACCTCAATTTCAAAAAATTTCCAATGGAGAGTCCCGCACCCCGTTCCTTTCTTGAAAATTAACAAAGATGGCTTACCATCGAGAGATCGCTCCCTCGATGACGTCATGAAACAATGCAAAATCTTGATTTTTCAAAACGTCATAACTCGGTCAATTTGTGGTAGAAGAGTGATTTTTTTTTTAGTTTTAAACGTTACAGTGTCAAGAATGTTTTACTAAATATGATTGATAGGACTGGGGGGCTGTATAAAAATTTAAATTTCGTAACTCTTTCAAAATTTGATTTTTTGAAAAACATTGTATAGACCCAAAATTCCTTTCGTAATTTGGAGATTTTTTCCTAAATAAACTATATGCTTATCTCTAATGGTTTAGAAATTAGCTATTGGTCCACGATTGGAGTGGACACCCTGTATAATTGTCTCATTTTACTGATTAATTGGCCAAAATTTTGCAAATTGAAATTACTTTAAGGTATGCCCAAAACTTGAATTTATATATCTACTAAACCAGGGTGTCGATCTAACCCCGGGGGGGGGGGGGGGTACATTTCCTTTAATAAAATGAGCTCTTTACTCAAATTCTATTTTCTATCAGGGGAGGGGGGGGGGGCATTTCGTTTTTATCGTATCGTATTTAAGTTTAATTTTTCCTCACAGAATAATTGAATCGTTTTTCAAGTTTTAAAATTGATAGCAAAAGCATAAAATATGAATTATGATTTTTCTCCTATGAATTGCCCCAAAAATAGGGACTTGTACTTAATATTTAGAGGGTGAATATATATCTCTTATTGCGAAAAGGTCAAAATATCGCGAAAAGCAACATTGAGTCTATCAAAATCACTCAAAAAGTGCAGCACATGCAGTAATTTTTACCCCTCTTAAACAACAAATGTTTTAAATACACGTTTTGAAAAAGCGATACCTAGACACAGGGCACGACTTTGTAGGACATTGAGCACGAGCTTTATGTGCTGCCCCCCCCCTCCTCCCAAATAAAAACAATATAATGAAGTAGTAAAATATTTTGGATTTCAAGTTTTCGAAAGAGTATTTTAAAATTTATTTTTTATCTTGTCATAGTGCGATATGGAATTTCTCCATTAAAAAAGCTTTAGATTGATTTAAGCCCCCCCCCCAAACGTTGGTGCCCTGGGCCTGTGCCCCATATACCTATGCCTTAATTTTGCCCTGCCCAGACATTTGATTTTTCTTTACTTAACATTTAAAGACTGAAAATACAACTATTATTGAGAAAACAAAAATGAATAACGCAAAAAGGGGACTTTTACTTAAAGTCTGAATTTTTTAAACTATTATTGCGATAAAGTCAAAATATCGCTGAAAACAAAGTCATGAAGTTAAATGATTTAATTTAACAAATATTTTTAAATATTAGTATTATTTTTTAAAAGTATTTATAAATTTTTTCATGTTTAGTCGAAGCATTTGATACATTGAAATTAATTCGTATAATGTATTTCGATACTTTACTTCGCTTACGCTTGTATGCGCGTATGTGTTGAAAAGATGTACTAATTGCGATTTAAAATTCTAATATTTTAAAATTCCTGAAACACAACATCTTAATCTGCACGAATGCTTTTAATAATTGGCTCTAGAATCTTTTTGCCATCTATTTCGAAAGCTTCACTAAACCAGAAAGTTAAAGCAAAATGCACGCGCGAAAGTTGATGTAACGTGAGTGAGAAATACTGTTATTTGATTGGTCAATCGTTTTTCCTTCTCGAAACGCGGTAGAAGGAGAGAAAATTCTCGCTTGGGCACATTAGGGCTTTCAGAGTAGCACAAAATTTGACAAGCGACTACTTTTTCGGCTATTCTTGCTTGTTGTGAGGGAGTAATAGACGTCACTGGAAGTTCCAGGAAGTATCAGAGTAGGGGCCCAGGTCTGCAAGGATTTTTTTGAACAGCTGCATGTTTTTTTTTTGAATGATTTTAATGATTGTAATAATGTCCTTATGCAGGTACATCCCCCCATGGGGATCTACCCCATATTTTTTTAATAGTACAAAATGACAGTTTTGGTCGGATCTTCGTCAAAATTGGCAATGGGGTCCTTCGATGCTGTAGAATTTTCTCATGGACGTTTGCGCCCTTTTTGGGGGCTTTGAATCGATTGTGGCAATAAATGGCTTTTGATTTGTGGCACTTATATTATTTTTTAACCGACTTCAACAAAGGAGGAGGTTCTCAATTCAAAGCGTGTACTTTTTTTTTTTGTTGTTTGTTCGCACATAACATCTGATCTACTGAACCGATTTGGACGATTTTTTTTTAATCGTTAGGAGATGGTGTAACTTAGGTTAGGTTATACTCATATAACGATATTTGTTCACTAGAAAAACAGTTGTTATGGAAAACAGTAAATTTCATGTCATTTCCCCATTAAATGATTAAATTTTCAATCCATTGTTGCAAAAAATTGTTGCCTCGCAACAGCAATATTAAAAGTAATCATGATGAAAATTTTGAACCAAGGCTTAGCTAAATCTAACATGAAACTCATTAGCGGGCAACGTAAGTAGTATGTGTTAAAATCTTATGAACAACGAGAAACTAGAATTGCTTTGAAATATAAATTAGTTGACAAGCCGTTGATATTTAAATGGCTTTGATTAAGCTAGTACACAAATAAATACCAGAGAATAATAAAGCTTATTTTTTAGTGTCAATCGTTTAAAATTTTAGACACGTTGATAGTTTCTTCCCTTTTTTTTACAGTTTATTTTATGGAGCATTTACTTAAGAAAATTAGGTGAAGTTTCGTAATGGAAACATTACCTTATTTCATAAGTATGCTTGCACTAAAAAGAATAAAATAAAATAATTTTAGAAAAAAATAGAACCGACTTCAGTTGGAAATTGCTCTAAAAAGTAAAAAATAATTTTTTTCTTTGAACACCATCGAAATTACTTTTATACATAAGTTTTAAAGTCGGAGCAAAAATGATAGGTCAAATGATATTTAACCATATTTTGCCAACTTTTTTCAGAGAAACCATTGAAAATTAAAAGCAGAATATTTGTACCATTACACGAATATGTGGTAATGAATGAAATGTATGCGAATGCGCTAAAAGAACCTGGATCCATTAAAATTTATATAGTTGAATTGTAGTTGCGTATGATTCTATACATTGTTTTTGCGCAGACTTCAAAACTTATGTTTAAAACTAGTTTCGATGGTGTTCAAAGAAAAAAAATATTTTTTACTTTTTAGAGCAATTTCCAACTGAAGTCGGTTCTATTTTTTTCCAAAATTATTTTTTTAAATAAAGTTCCAAAGACTTTAAAACAAATTTAGTTTAACTAACCTAGCTTAGCTTAAATTTAGCTAATCTCTAGCTTAACAAATTTAGCTTAATTAAGATATAATGTACATAGCAGCAATTTCCCAGTTAAATTATTCTGCTACTTAATATTTGATAACATTAGTTGGTTTTACTTCAAACATCAACTTCCCTTTGTGTATGCTTTTCATATTTCAAATAATGCATCGTATTGCTTATTTACAATCAAAAATGAGAGAAGTTTGCTTTTCCGGTACTACCATTTCAAAAGAAAAACATATACTATTTTAATTAGTGAAATTAATTAACAATGAGACAGTAATTAATATATAAAATGAGACAGTAAGTTATAAAAACGTTGTGTGACACAAAGAACATAAAAACGTATGGTATTATATTGTATGCATTATCCTTATTCAATGCTAAAACTTCAATATCTGCAGCAGCCGAAGCTTCGGCATTAGGTGCTTCGGCCAAACGACGCTTCGTGCCGTCTCTAGATTGAAGTTTTTTTTTGTCACAACAATTTCTTCTGCAATAAATAAAATTAAAACGAAACATTTTACATTTTTTATAACTGCATAAAATAATCTTGTACACCAAATTTTATAAATTTTTTTACCATGCGGCCTTTTTTCTCATTTGCATTTTACCCATTCCCATGTTAAAATTACATTTCATTTTCTTACAACTTAAAACAACCAAACTATTCTTCCGCTTCTACCCTCCTCCTCCAAAAAAAAAAAAAAAAAAAAAAAAAACGCGGTCAAAATGTTCCTTCCGCTTCTACCCTCCTCCTCCTCCAAATGAAAAAAAAAAAAAAAAAAACGCGGTCAAAATGTTCCCTATTTTTAAAGCAAATTTCCATTTTTTAAAAAATAAACAGGGTTTTTTTTTTTATACAATTGCCGTATTTTCAGGAGTAAGGGCCCGGAAAAAAAGTTTTATAATTGCCGAAGAGGAAAATATCACGAACGAGGCTCACAGACTACGTTTTTTCTTTTCAAAGTTTCATCGTATTTTGGATAAAAAAAAGAAAACTAAGTGCAAAGAACATTTTTCAAAAATAACGGTTTAACAGTTCGTTTTTTTTACGTTAATAGAAGCTTATTCTTTGAATTAATGTTGTTAAAATGTTTCCATTTAATGTCTTGTAGCATTATTGTAGGTGTTATTTTTTTAACGCGCTCATCAATTTCCAAGTGATCAACTAGGTAAGCAAAAAAAAAAAATAATAATAATTATAATTATAAAAATAATCCTGAATTCGGCGGTTCTTGTATTTTTCGGTGTTTCACTGATCACTGCAATTTCAAATCTGTTATTAACGAATGAGAAATGTAAAGTTTTGCGAGGATGAGCAAAATCGAGAAAATATTCAGATTTTGCAGCGTTGTTCAGATAAAATGTTCGGAACTTCTATCTCGCAAAACCGTACATCCAAACTTCCCGATTTAAACATTGCTTTTTGGTCCAAATTGCTAAAATTCAAGAGAGGTAATTGTTTAGAAGTTCATAACATTCATTAAGGCAATCGTTCGATGTTTTGACATCTGCTACGTTGAAATTTTCGGTAGCAATCCGAAAATTGGCAAAGCATGGGGTTGGGGTTTTAGGTCCCACATTATAAGATTATATATTATTTTTAAATATATTTAGATCGTTTAATCTATTTAATTGTGTTGAAATTTTCTCTGCTTTCTTACTTTCAAATTTTTTGTTTGCGGCAAATTCAGTAGATTTTTTTATGTTATGAATATAACGATGCGGCGCATACTCCTGAAAACACGGTAATTATAAAATAGTCGTGTTTGCCCATATTTTAGCAAAAATAGCCGCCTTTCCTTCAAAATTGTTGTTTCAGTCGCCAGTAGTAGCCCGCATTTTAAAATTTAACGTTGATAGTTTTGCTGCAGTCTGAGATCTGAAATTGTAACAACAAAAACCAAATCGAACATCTGAAAGGAATAGGAATAATTTATAAAAGTGCCTCAGCATGAGTTGACATTTCAAATACTTATAGCCTCTGGGTTATAGGGGATCAATGTAGAAAACAGTGTTACAGATTCGTGATAAAAATGCTGACAGGTTAATATAAGAAAAATGCACCCTAAATAACACTGGATCTTATTTCTGACTCCAAGCTGAAGTTAACAACTGGTAACAAAAAACTAATCGATATTTTGCCAATTTATCGTCTTGTGATGAATGCGATATACAGTGGTCGGACCCAGAAATAAATTTTGCAGAATGCACCAGGGCAAAAATAAAATCCTTCATAAAACCCCTCTATTGTTTTTTAATGTAACGAAAAATTACATATTAATTTTCTAATTTACTTTGAATGAAGACATAGTATTTTTAAAAATTTTCAGCCAATGAAATACTAAACTCTACACTAAACATGACATAGTTTCAACAAATTCTACATGTGCAGTTACCATTCGATGCGATTGTCTGCCAAAACAATTCCATACATAGTTCCCTTCTAGTTTTGCTTCCTATTAACAGAAAAGGAAGATAGCATTTCCACTATTTGTTAACTTGATTGAAATAATTCTTTTTGCATTAATTGCTGATTTTATCAAAGGGAACCTTTGGATGAATCTCAATATTATGTAATTTTTAACTCAAAATGGTATGGTAAGAGCAAAACCTATATTTCCATAGTCCTCTGACTTCAATATCACTACTTATTTGCAGAGACTGACAAAAACAGTAAATTCCTAGCAAAGAGAAAAAAAAATATGTACCAGACGAATGATTTGTGAGTTTTAAGCGCTATCAGAAACTAAATAAATTCTGATTACTTAAATGTCAGACAGATGTACTTTGTTGAAATAAATAATTTTAAAATGTTCCATAAAGGTTTGTATTAAAACATTTATAATCCTTTTAATGTGAGGAGGCAAAATCCGGAATTATAAGATGGAAACTAAGGGTTTTTCCTTGAACATCACTCAATTAGAAATGAATTTAAGCCTGTTAGAATTTTAAATGTTAATTGAATTTTATAATACTGGTAAAGCTTTGAGCTTCTTGTTTAAGTTAAAGGTATACTATCACAAGGTTAAAAAAAAAAACCTGTTAGAAGAAATGAAATAAAAAATGACTTCAGAATAAAAACCAAGCAAGGCAAAATGTTTTCTAAAACTTAACCTGTTGCCAGGTCCATAATTTCAAAGTTTTCTGGAGGGTGGAGGGCAATGGTATTAAACCAATGTATTTTATAGGGGGGGGGGGCATCAAAATATATGCAAAATGCATAGTAACACCCTCCCTGAATGCAAAAAAAAAATCATTTTTTTAATTAATTCAGGGAGGGGTTTCAAGGTGAACCTGTGTGTCATCCCATCCCCTTGAGTAACCCATTTGTCTTTGGAGGATGTAAAAAACAGCTATCACAAACAAACAGGGGACTTAATATAAAACTCTGGGAAGAAAAAGAGAGATTGGGAAAGCATTGGTAGCATTTGATAACAGTTCTTATAGAGCAGAGTTTCTTAAATTGTGTTCCCAGA
The DNA here is from genome assembly GCA_038373865.1 of Uloborus plumipes. NCBI lineage: Eukaryota > Metazoa > Arthropoda > Arachnida > Araneae > Uloboridae > Uloborus > Uloborus plumipes. The sequence continues at coordinate 14,298 of JAXGGA010022410.1, forward strand.
ACTCTAGGGTTCCATAGCCATCATGCAAAAGCTTCCACAAGACTTGTTATTTTAAAAATGAATATGGATGGAATTCTGAGTGAATATTTTAAACAGTATTTTCTGAACGAGTAACAGTACAATTATCAAAAGTAGTGAATTAAAATCCCATTTTTTTAATCACTGTAAAACTGTAAAACTTTCAACTATGCCAGAGCAAGAATGTGTTTAACTATATGGAAATCACACGACTCATAATCACAACAAAAAATTTAATTAATGCTGTTCAGACCAGTGATGTATTCCAGATGCGTTACAACGCCGCCTAGCGGCCAACTGTAAAATCAACTCACTTCGTACAGGAACGTTGTCAGATGAACACCCATTATCAGCGGTGTCATCAGTATCATAAATAAATAAATTAAAAATATTCAATGGTCCGTCGATTATTTATCAACACCCAATAAAGGGTAATCATCATCATAAGGTAGAAATACCATCACTCAACAATCAATCATCATTCCATAAAGTGGTCCGTCGAGCCGGAGCCGATATCAGCAAGTATGGATAAATCAAAAACTTTAAAAGAGCTCAACAGAGCGAGAGGAAGACTGCAAGCGAAGTTAACAAACATCTCGAAATTTGTTGAATCAGCAGATCCAAAGACCGAAGAAGAAATAGAAAAGAGAGGACTTGGTGCGAAACAAAAACTCTCGGTTCTGGAAGAAATGAAAGGTGAAATCAAC
>JAXGGA010022411.1:0-15016 GCA_038373865.1 Uloborus plumipes
TTAAACTTTTTAACCCTTTTCCTTTTTGTTTTCCGGGGAAAACCCAGCAATTCCCGGTTTTAAGGCCCCCCCCCCCTTTTTCCCAAAAAAACCTTTTTTTTTTTTCCTAATTGGGAAAAAAAAGGGGGACAAAACAATTATTTTCTCTAAATCGTTTTTCAAAATTTTTGCATAACCTTTATATTTTTTTAACCCTCATAGCAAGAAAATTTTTTAATGAAAATTTAAAGCAATTTTTTTTTTTTTGGGAAAGTGGAAAAGAGAGGCCTAAAAAAATTTAAAACCCCTCAATTAAAACAGATAAAACTAAGTTTCAGCAATTTTTTAAAATATGCCCCAATACCCCCGGAAAGGGACATAAAAAAAAGGGGAAAAAACAAATTTTAAAAGGTGAAAAATCCTTGAGGCCCCATCCCTTTTGCCCTGGGAAAAACAACTCTTTACAAATTTTAAAATTTTTCCCAAAAAGGGTTTTTGGGGAAAAAGAAATTTTTTTCTTCCCCAAAAATTGCTTTTTTAAAAGCATTAGAAAATTTTTTTTGAAATCTGACATTTTCCTTTTTTTAAAAAGGCCTTTGGGTTTTACCCGTTTATAAAAAGTTTAATCAATTCCCGTTTTTTTTTAACTTTTTTGAAAAAAAACATGACCCCCTTTTTTCCAAGCTTTAAAGAAAGACCCTTTTAAAATTTTTTTAGATTTAAAATTTTCCCAATCTATCCTTTTTTGGGGGTATCCCGACAGAAAGTCCTTGGGGAAGAAAATAACCCCCCGAAAATTGACAAATTTTTTTTTGAGGAAAAACCGCCCCCTTTTTTTTTTAAAATTTCAAAAACCCGTTTTAAAAAAAAGGGGCCCCCACAAATTGGTTTTTTTTAAAAAAAGTAAAAACCCCGAACTTCCTTTTAAATGAACTAATTAACTGACTGGAAAAATTTTTTTTTTAATGGAAACCCCAAAAAGTTTAGAGAAAAAGGGAAAAGGACCCGGGGAAGGGGAACCCCGCCCCCCAAAAAAAAACTTTTTCCTGGAAAAACAAAGTTAAAAAACAGGAAAACTGTAAAACCCCAAAAAGAAAGGAAAGGAAAAAGGTTACCGGGCCCTTTTTGAAAAAAGCCAGGGGGCCCAAACCGCGACCCAATAATAAAACAAACTTTTTCGCAGAACATTTTTTTTTTTTTTTTGCAAAAAAAATTTTTTATCTTTGTTAAAAAAAAAATTTTTAATTTTTTTAAATTTTTTTTTTTTTGGGAAGAGACCAAAAGTTTTTTTTAAAAATTTTTGTGGGGCCACCCCATTTTAAAAAATGCTGAAAAATTGGGAAAAAAGGGGGAAAAAATTTAAAAAGGAAAAAAAAATTTTTTTTATTACTGGTTTTTTATAAAACCCACTTGCTTTTTTAAATTTTTAATTTTTTTTCTTTTTAGCTTTTTATTAAAGAAAATTTGGAAAAAGTAACATTTTTTTTTTTTTCCAAAAATTTTTTTTTTTTTCCCAAAATTTTTTTTTAAACTCCCCCAACAGTTTTTTTTTTAATTTTTTTTCTTGGGGCCCGGGGAAAAACCAAAACCCGTTTTTTTACAAAATGGGGTTTTAAAAATTATTTTTATGGGAAGTTTTTCCCCCACTTCCCCAAAAAAAGTCAAGGCCCCCCGGGGGCCCGCCCAGGGAAAACAAAAATAAAACCTTTTTAAAAGTTTTTTAAACCCCCTTTTAAAACCGGGTTTTTTTTTTTAACAGTTTAAAACCCCTTTTTTTTCAACCCTTTTTAAAAAAAGAAGTTTTTTAAAACCAAAAAAATTTGAAGTGGCTATTTTGGGGTTTTAAATTTTTCCTATTAATTTTAAATTTAGTTTCTCTTTACTACTACATTTTTAAAAAAATTAAATTATTTTTATTTTTTAAAATAACCTATAGAATTTTTTTAATTGAAAAAGAAACCAAAATTAAAAATTAATTTTTAAAAGAAAGGAAAAAAAATTAAAAGAAGAATGGCTTTTTTTGATTTTTAATTGTTTTCCCCTAAGCATTAAATGAATTTTAAAAAAAAAAAAAATTTTTTAAAAAAAAATTTTAATTTTTTAAAATTGAAAATTTTTTTTTTACGTTTTTTAATCTTTTTTTAAAGGTTTGATAATTTTTTAAGGCTAGTAAATTTCCCAAAATTTTTAAAATAGAAGAATATTTTCAAAGGGTTTAAAAAAAAAACTTTTTAAAAAAATTTTTTTTTTAGGGGGAAAAATTTTAACTAAAATTCTTTAAAAAATGTTTTTTTAAAAAATTAAACTTTAAAAAAAAAAAAACAAATAGTAAAAAAAACAAAAAATTTTAAAATTTAATTTTTCCTTTTTTAAACCCCCCCCCCCTTTTATTTCAAATTCCCAAAAAAAAATTTTTAAAAGGCTTTTTTTTTTAATTTTTGTTTTTTTTTCCCTCCCCTTTACCTTTTTATAACTAAAAAATTTTTACCGAGAATTTTTTTAAGGTAAAATAAAGAATTCGCGGTAATAATTGAAAAAAATTATGGGGGAAAAAACAAAAACCTTTTTGGCATTTAAAAACAAAAAAAAAAAAAAAAAAAAATTTTGAAAAAAAAGGGGTTCCATTATCGCAAAAAAATGGAAAAAGACACCCCTTTTTAGCAAAAATGTATAAGGGAAGGGGAGGGAAAATGTTTTCGACCAAAACTGGATTGGTCACTAGTTTAACAAGAGTCTAAGTAACGTAGATGTAAAATCAGTGAGTAGTGTAGACTTAAATAAGTAAGCAGTGTATGTCTATAAGTCAGGTTTCAACAAGTAGTATAGATCTAGAAATCAGTAAGTAATGTAAATCTAAAAATAAAGTGGTTTCAACTGTTTCTACTGGTCAGGTTTAGGTGAGCTTGGAAGGTTTGATGTCATTGGAAGTTGAGAGAGGATGAAAGATATATGAAAGTCTGAAAATGGATTTTTCACTTATAATGTGTGTATTTATCTACAATCAGTAAATCATTCGCAATCCTTATTTTCTTTTGAAAATGCAAACGACCACAAATAATTGAGTTTACTGTATTCTTCAAAACAGTAGTAATTAAAATGTCCACAAATGCTTCAATGTTTAAAATAATAATACAGTAAACTTCCATTACAGCAAATATAAATACAACAAAATATCTGTTTCAAAATAATAAATGTTCAGTCCCATTTCAAATGCTGTTAATTACATTATTTGATTCCATTATAAAAAACATTTGCAGTCACTTGAAGTACTTTGTAACAGGATTTTACTGTATTTTCATGAAACATCAAAAAAGGTTCTTATTGAGGAAAATAAATAACAATTTCCAATAAAATCTTATAAATTAACAGAAAAAAAACTACCTTGCTTAGGTTCAAAAAATGCAAAGGGTATTTATTACATAATTGAACAAACCCTTATACATCAAAAATGACATCTGGATGGTGGGAGTATGTTATTGCTATTTGGAAATTTATAGTCTGCTTTGTTCTGTATATTTATTCTCTATTAATTTATTTTTGTCTGCAATGTTTTGTATTTTTTTGTATTATTAAATGAAATTATTGACAGCTATATTTTGTCTTTTTAACATAGTAATGTTAAAAGAAACTAGACAGAAAAGTTAGAATGTTTTAATGGAATAAATGCTGTTTTTCTTCCCAGTTTTTGCTCAAGACTATTTTTAATATTTTATGCAAATTTGTAAATTATTTTCATAAAAATCGAAAATTTTTATTTTATTAATGAAAAAGTGAAAAATATAATAATTAAATTCCAAAGAAGTGGAACAGAAGAAACAACTTATGATTTAAAAAGTTTTTTATGGAGTTACATAGCACATATTTGTTTTTATTCAAAAATTTTCTAAGAATTTAAGATAACAATACTTATTCATTCATCTTACATCTAATGGTGGAGGCTTGCCTTTTTTCTCTGACTCTACATCTGCAAATAAAAGGAAAAAAAAAAGATTTTATAACATGGCAGTTATATGGACTTATATTTACTTGTTTCTACCATTGAACATATTTTACATAGAAAACTTTTTTTCTTTAATGTGAACAAGTATATTTATTTACAGTTTAACTAACTTAATAGCAGTGAAACTTTACAGAATTTTATTCTACTTTTTGCATAAAAGAAGTAAAAGTAGGGGAATATTTGACTAAAATGAAATTGAAAATTATTTTAGTAGTTTGCAGCACCTCCTATGGGGTTACATTTTAACTATGTAATTAATCTAGTTCATGTGTGCAGATCTAAATTTTTATAAAAGAAACTTTCAAACAAAGTATTTATGCCGAGAAAACATAAAACAATTTTAGGCTGTACACGAAAAATTAGATCATGACTTTTAGTACTTTTAAGACATTTGAAATACAAGAACATTATTAAATCAAGAGTTCTTTTTCAAGGAAGTAATTAAACATGTCTTTGATCATTAAATACCAGTATTTGAATATGTTTAAAAATATATTTAGTCGAATCATATGATCACGTCGCCTTTTGAACTATCGACAAAATGTCATTAAAAGTGGAGTGATTTCTTAACTGGAGTAATTTCAAAATATATAATTAAACAATAACTTATACTAAAATTAGGAATTTTAGAAAAAAAATTAATAATTCACGGTTGCCAACTTCCAGACAGACTCAAGAAGAGCGCTATTTTGCAGGGCCAAAATTAGATCATAAATTGCTCATTGCCAACTTTTTGAGAAACGAAGGGTTCATTTTGGTAACTCTAATTATTACTAAATATCAAAAATTTTTAAAAATTATTTATTTGTTACTAGCATTTTTCCATCAATGTGTGAAAAGAAATAATAAGAACAATAATACCCAAGGTCGACTAAGAGCTTAAAGCACACAACAAAAGTACATAGTACAGGCGCATCCCTTTACGAATGAATATATTTTTTTTTAAATTAGCAATAAGTGCTAGTTACAGAAAGACTAAAATCAACTTGTAAAACTTTATAGATAAAAATATAAATGAAAAAAAATATTAGGATCAAAAATAAACACATCTAAAATAGCAAAGATTAAAATACCCTCCAATTGTCAAAAATATTTAAATAATTACAAGGTGCAAAAGGATTGAACTACTATTACATAATTTTTTTATTAAAGATATTTTTTGAAATTATTTTGCGAAAATATAAAGAAGGAAAAATCTTAGATCCTTGAAAATGTATCTTTCAGAGATTACTGATGGTGAAGAAAGGAACCGAGCAAAGAATTTCAAGAAATTGAAAATTTATTGATGATATTTAGAATCTTGATTGAATCTTCTATAAGAAAGGATTTTAAAATATTTTTTAGACAACAGCACATGAGTCAAACTTATTTAGTGCAAAATTTTCTAACTTTAAAAATTCAAAGACTAGATCACATGAAGCAGATCACATTAGATTCATCAGATTTTAGAGCATTACTTTACCTGACATTGTATTGTTTTTCTCTTTAATTGATGAAGGTTTAACTTCAATTATTGTATCAGAAGAAGCCGACTGAATGACTCTCTCTTCACTTGCCATATTCATCCAGCTTTTAGATCCTTCGCAGGAAAAAAAAAATACAAATAAATACATGAAATATTTTTTTAAAGTCTGCAAAAATTATATTTTAAAGAATTGTGTTTTTTTTTTAAACTTGAAATACCCTGGTACTAAAAAAGTAATAACAGCTAAAATGTAAAAATTTTAAGTCTGATGCATACATGTTAGAAGGTGGGAAATAGCAATTTTTACTTACCAGGAAAGTACACGATCATGGAATAAGGAATTTTTTTTTAATGAGTACCAATCGAAAGAGCATTGTAAAACATGTTTCTGGACGCACGCGTTTTTGCCCTCGCGCCCCCGTTATCGAAATATAAGGTCCTAAAGTCAGCTAATTTTTTTTGAAAAATCGCCAATTTTAGCGAGTTATAATGAAACTGGAAGCTGCGGTGCGATTACACTATTTGCATCCAACGGACAACTTGATTCCCATTTTTGGTCATCTGCAAAGCTTTTGAAAGACGGCTTTACAATAATCTTTTACTTTACCTGTGCGAGTTAAAGAAGAAAGCTACTATCAAGCCATGGAAAGCAGAGAGCTTTTCAAAGATGAAAAACAATTTTAAACAACACATCAAAATAAAATTTTATCGTACTAATTTGCGATTTATGCAGGTCCCTTGTTTAAGGGGAGTCCCCCTTGTTAAGGGGCCCCCTTGTCAACAGGAGGTGACAACTGAACCTCCTGTTTTTTTTAATTATTTTTTTTAAGTGTTCGTACAATTCTGTAGTATGGGGGGGGGGAGGGGTATATTTAGGGTTTTTAATTGTAAAATTTGCAAATATAAATTTTTTCAAACCACTTTTCTTTTGGTGGGTCCCCTATAACTCAAAGTAAGTTCCCCTAAACATTTTTGTCAATTGCATCACTGGGTATGTAAGAATGGTCTTTCAAAAAAAAAAAAAAAAAAAAACAATGCGCAAAATTTAATGAAAATGAGTGCAAATAAAAAAATCAAACAGGAATGAGGTGTTTTCTCTGAGATATTTCGAAAAAAAAAATATGTTCGCTCGAATCGAACTTGCTCCTTCAAAAGTTCTAAGTGAGGACAGGGGGAAAAATTGGAAATTCGAAATTGAATGAAATATTATTCAAATCAAAAAGTCGAGTATGGGAGTGTATTGTCATCACTGAGATCTTTCGATTAAAAAAAAATCGAATCGGACTATGCACTCAAAAGTTATTGCGGGGGGAGGGGGGCAGAAAAAATTGACCAATAGACAGACTGACAAGTACACAGTTTCCGCAGCTCAAAACCCAACTTTCCTATTTTAAATTTTTCTCTGTGTATTTAATTATTTTTATTAAGTTGTGCTTTTTCTTCGCTTGAGCGTTTTTTTTTTTCAGTGCATCAAGCCTTCTTTCATGATTTTTTCACCTATTTTCTACTTTTACAGAGCTAAAACTTGTATTAACTTTAAGCTAAAACTTGTATTGATTTACAATTTTGTTAGCCTTTTCCAACCCGTTGAACATATAGCAGAACTAGTAAAAGTTATTCTAGTGTTTTTAAACAATGAAATTAACATGCAATATGTTTTACATTTACGTTACAGAGACTTTTCGCTACAGTGACAAATTTGTTTGAACGGCAGGGGTTTTTACAATGAATGCCGACTCTATTAGTATATTTTAAGAGTGGAAATAATTATTTCCCTCTACCATTGATGTACTTTCCGACGTGGATATAATTTTGCAGATATTGATATTTACTAATTCGTTTTCTTTTAAAAATTATTTATTTTTTCTCGATTTCAATTTAAAAAAAATAAATGTTTTTGCTAAGAGTTGGCAGATAGTGAAACTTCTTGTATCGATTTTTTTTTCAATAAGAACTGATATCATAATCCATGACAATTTAATTTCTATCCCAAAGATTATTTCTTTCATTTTTTGTACATGAGCTCATATTAGCTGCTTTTCATACTTATTTAATTATCCCGAATTATTCATTTAGAAACACGTGCAATATATTTTAACGTGTAATAATTAATACATACAATTTAGTTCAGTAAAAAAACTTCAAATAACTAAAATTCTAAAATGTATTGTTATCAATCGTAAAAAGATGAAACTTTAACTTCTTTGTAAAGTTTTCGCTCCTCTGGATAAAGCTCTCTGCTTTCCATATCATAGTCTTGACCAGCATTCTTTATTTTAGCTCATACAAGTAAAGGGTTAACTTAAAACATCTTACTTTCTTTGCAAATGACCAAACATGGAAACGATGCGATGCCAAGCAAGCAGCGGAAGGGAGAATCTGGAGCTAGCTTTAATTTCTTGCCAAGTCTTCAAATTTGGCTCATTTTCGGCCGACTTTAAGACCCCTTATCTCGAAAACGAGGGGACGAGGGCACTTGATCTTTGGGTCAAAGACATGTCTCAGTATGCTCTTTCGAATGGTACCATTTTTAACTTTTTTCATTATTACTTAAGTCGAGTACTTTCCTGGTTAGTATCATTCTACTAGTCAATTATATTGATGAAAAAAATCCCCCCCCCCCCCCCACTCTCTCTCAAAAAAAGACAGTTATTGTACTTTTTTACTAATAAACTAGGTCGTATTTTGCATTAATTTACAGTCTTCTCTTTCAATGAATGTCTACACCGGGTTAAGGATTTATATAACTACAATTTGTCTTTTTGTTTCTTTGTTGTTGAATTATATCTTTTGTGCATTAATTGTTAAGTTTTTATAAATACTGTTGGCCCTGCTTAAACCAATACTGACGGTTCCAAAAAATATTTGATTAAACGCGGTATTTGATTAATAGGGGATCTTTAACATTATGTCTATGGCATCCGATTTGAGATATTTTATTCGTATAAGCAGGGTATTCGTTTATCCGTTACCCGATTAAGCAGGGATGACAGTATCACAAACATGTTAACATATTTTTTCATTTGAAATATGATAATTTAAAATTTAATGTTACAAGGAGAACACAGAATGGCATTCAGAGGTGGAGGGAGGGGGTAAAAATATTTTTTTGATAAAACATTCATTTTTGTATTTTTCTTATATTCTATAACAAAATTTCAATTACTGTCCAGCTAAAAGAATAGAAATTTTAAATAAATGCTTAACATAAAAAATATTAAAGAATATTATACATTACAGCAGAAGTTTTTGACTACAAGAACCAATTTTGATTCAGCCTTTTTTAAGGAGCGGGTAGGGGGGTAGGGCTTAAAAGATAAGGGCAGGGATGTAGTAACCAGGGGAGCTCTGGCTCTCCCTGGAATATTTCAGACCAGCTTAGATCCCCCCCAAAAAATTTGGTAAAGTTCGTCTGGGGGGGGTGACACCTAAAGCGGCAAAAAAAAAAAAAAAAAAGGAAGAAAGGAAAAAACAAATAGGAACAAGGAAAAAAAAGAAAAAATCTTTTTTTTTCTGTGTAAAAAGTAGAAGCATCACCGTGTGTGTGTGTGGGGGGGGGGGGGTGATTTTCAGCTGGGAAACACCCCTGTGAAGTGTGACACCAAAATGATTTTAAGAATTTCTCATTAAAAAATTTTAGAAAATATAAATAATGAAATCCTGGAAAATTTTAGATTTTATATAAGTAATTAAATGCAGCAGTAACAATACGGGGAGAAGTGTAGTGACACCCAAAATGCATTTAAGAGTTTTTAAAAAAACATTAAGTCTGAAATTCCACTGCATTTTAAAATTTCATTACTCTAACAAATTTCAAAAAGAAAGTCATTGTATATGAGCAAGAAAACCCTTTTCTTCCTCTCATCTTACATTTATTATCTGTTCAGACGAAGACAGCCCTCCGTACGCGCAGTTCTCAAAATTCTAAAGGGTACTTTCGCTCTCCCCCGTAAAGAGCTCTTCAACTCTTGTAACAGAATTTCAACTTAATAAGAACTTAACCCTTACCTGTTTTTGAGTATATAACTGAATTTTCAGCACCTTCATCACCTTTGTTATCTGAAAAAGGAGAAAGATGATTACAATTTTCTACACCTACTCAAAAGAGAGTGTAGAATAACAAGAGAAAAATAATACATAAACATACGAAACCGAAATTGCTATTAACTAAACATTAACAACTTTCTGACATTTAACAAAACAAAGCAAATATGCAAACAATTGAATCTAAACCAGTGGTTCTCAACGGGGGCGATACGGCCCCCTGGTGGGCGCTGGGAAGATGTTGAGGGGCGGTGAACATGTTTTGGGCGGCACGGGGGAGGTGGACATATTTTGGGAGATAAGGGGGCGGTGGGTATATTTTGGAAAATCTTTTTAAAGACATGTTTTGGTCAACAATGGTAGGAAACCCTCTTTTCTTGCATCGCCAAGTATAGCTTAATTTTTTTTTTTTTTTCTGGAGATATCTTCCGGACACAGATCCTTCTAATAACGTCATCAAGGATAGTCTTTGTCAACAACACTTTAATTTCAAAAAAGTTTTTAGAGGTGGGTAGTGGTTTGGTCACTTTCATAGCGTGATAATCTGAAATAGCCTAAAATTGTGTCGTATTGATGTCCACTTGAAAAATTTGAAACGAAGAGTCCTGAATCTCCCCACCCCCCCTTCTTCTGCTTACACATAACATAAATTGAACGAAAAACAGTTTGAAATTGCTTAATGCAGAACCACCCACCCGTTCCTTTACATAACTACACATAGCTTTAAATTTTGTTTTAAGACAATTCCGTCGAAGAGCTATCAAAATCTTCATTCTTAAAGACAACCTAATGATTTTTAAAAATGATTACCGAAAGGAGTCTCGAATTATCCGACTCCTCTATCTCCAATCGGACCAAACTGTGCTAAAATTGCGTTTTTAAGTTAGATTCCAAAAATTTCTGGAAAAGATCCACCTGACTTGACCGACTTGTTGTGTCGTTAAAGCATCCCTCTAACAGTAGCAAAAGGTATTAAACAGGTAGTTAAGTCCAAAGTTTGAGCTTTTATCCAAAAGCCACACCCCTAATGCAATTTACTCTGATGTCAACAAAGGCTTAGTGTAATAGCACTTTTAGGACTCATAACTTTATTTTATCTAACCTTCAAAACAATAAATGTGCAAAAAAAAAAAAAAAAATCCCACAATAGAATTTTTCTTATATTTTCTACATTAAATTTAATTCAGTTTGTTTTTCCAATTTAAATTTGATTTATAATCTTTAAGGATTACATGTGTTGGTGGTAGGTTTAAGTATTTGTCCCGCCTGAGAAAAATCGAAGATCTGGCATTGTTATTGCCCATCTGCAGTGAAATCCTACATCAGTTTGTAATAAATAGGGAATGCATATAGAACAATTGCGAGTACATAACAGAAACACGGTTTGGGATTGGACTGTTTGGTGAACTATTTGAACTCAGTATTTTTCAAAATATATTGGTTTCTAGATAAAATTGCTGAAAAGGTGCATTTTTATTTTTAAGCACCGTGTTCTTATTTACGTTCAAAATGGGTGACTCATTTGATGAACCCCACTTTAGGCACTTGATAATTTCCCTAACACATATTTTGGGAGGCAAAAATGTGCCCGCTTTTAAGAAACGTATTGAATAAAAACTATTCGTTTTTTTTTTCTTTTTCTTTTTTTAAATTTATGGTCATATGTTAACTAGCTCTGTTTGGGCAAAATCATAGTTATAGCGGTAAAAAAAAAAAAAAAAAAAAAACTGCAGTTCCTCTTCCCCCTGTTCCAGGTTCACGTTTGTCCGCAAAGGGGGCGGTAGTAGTAAAAAGGTTGAGAATCACTGATCTAAACTAATGTAAGCAAACATTGAACTTAACTTGACTTACTGAAAGGCAATTTAAAATGAAGTAAGACTGGGGACTTTATATAATTCAATATATCGCCTAACATCAGCAGTCTCATGTGATCTTTCGAATACTTTGACTAAAATCAGGGTTTGCCAAAGTGGACACAGACCGATAAAACCCACTCAAGTTTTTTTCAGGTGGGCCAACTTGAAAAAACCCACTTTGTCGGTAAAGTGGGTTTTTACAAAATGTATGGCATAGTGAAAACATTTTCTACGGATACAAACTAAATGTTAGTACTATATTGATCAATACCAACTAAAATTTTTGATATTGATCAATTTAGTTAATAATATTAGGTTTTTATTAATATTAGTATTGGTTAATACTAGGTTCAGAAATTCCCATCTTACTTCCTACGCAATTTATTAAGTAATACAAATTAAAACTGCATACACGAATTTCCTTTATTTTTTTAAATAGGTAGAAGACTAAAAAAGTAGGGTCATTCCATATAAAACCAACAAATTTTCAGAAATTTTCGTGCCGCACCATTTTTAATTTTGATGATACTTGGTAGGTAATATGCACCAATATTATGTAGGTCCAAACTGTTTTATTTTTTTCTCGAAAAAATTTTATTCTCGAGATATAGCCATTTTTTTGCTCCGCCGATGAGTAAAATTCGGCATTTTCGATCTTTTTTCTAACAGCTGTGGTAAATTTACTTAAAGTGGTAGAAAGATCAAACATGGCTTATTTTGAAGCTAAAAGAATGAACTTTCATTTGTGCATAAAAAAAAACGGTTTGCGTTAAGCCTAAATATAAATTTTCTCGTGTCAATTCGCGGTTCAAAAAGTGCCGTTTTCGTCATTTCAAGCATGAAAAAATATATGAAGGACTGACAGTGGGGTTCTAATTTTTTTTTTCTCTTGCACCCAGTTATAGATACTAGAAGCACAGAAAAAAGTTAGATGATACCGGTAGTCTTTCATTATGAAAAAATTGCTTAAACTTGAGAAAAAATGAAAATTGGCCTTTTTCACTCCCCAAAAACGGCCTGTGGAACAGGTAGTAAAAATTTACAAATGCATGGAGTAAAAAGGTGTTACATTGCCCTTTAAAATGAAACAAAAACTGTCTTGTTATTCCAAGGCATTAAAGAGATATAAGCTTTCAAACTTTGAAAAAAAAATGAAAAATATCCTTTTTCACTCCCCAAAAACGGCCTATGGAACAGGTAGTAAGAATTTGAAAATGTATGGAGCAAGAAGGCATTACATTGAACTTTAAAAGGAAACAAAAACTGTCTTGTTATTCGAAGGCATTAAAGAGATATAAGCCTTCTAAGTTAGATGATTATTATGAAAAAAATACATTAAACTTGAAAAAAAATGAAAAACGGCCCTTTTCACTCCCCAAAAATAGCCTGTGGAACACTTAGTAAAAATTTGCAAATGCATGGACGAGGAAGGTGCTACATTGCCCTTTAAATCGAAACAAAAACTGTCTTGTTATTCTCAGGCATCAAAGAGATAAGGCCCTCTGAAAATTGAAAATAATTGCTTTAACTTATGCTAAAAAAAGTCTTGCCAAAACAAATTTTTGCATAAATTTTCAATTTTCAGAGGGCATAGGAATAACAAGACAGTTTTCGTTTCCTTTTAAAGTTCAATGTAATGCCTTCTTGCTCCATACATTTTCAAATTCTTACTACCTGTTCCACAGGCCGTTTTTGGGGAGTGAAAAAGGATATTTTTCATTTTTTTTCAAAGTTTGAAAGCTTATCTCTTTAATGCCTTGGAATAACAAGACAGTTTTTGTTTCATTTTAAAGGGCAATGTAACACCTTTTTACTCCATGCATTTGTAAATTTTTACTGCCCCTTCACTTCCAAAAGTAAAGGGGCCTTGTCCCCTCACTTTTCAGAGCTAAAAATTAATGATCGATTGAAAGATAAATTTTTACTCAGTGAATTGGTTTATTTCCCAAAAATAAAAGCTAAAAATTCCAAAAAAAAAAAAAAAGGAAGTTTCTTTCTGTGTAATTACTTTCACAACTATACATGAGAACATGATTTAACATGTTACGAAAGTGCCTTCAGGTGCATTTCATGGGTGCAAGTTTAGCCATGCTTCCAAGATGGAAAATATTTGAGACTCCCCCCCCCCTGCGTGCTCAAGGGGGGAAAACAAATACTTATTGATTTTACTGTGTCAAAACTGGGGGTTTAGTACTCATTTTATTTTTAGTAGTAAGATCATAGTTTTAAGTATTATATTCAAGCAAAAATGGGGGTGGGGTGGGGGGGGGGGGGGGTTCGAAATTTGAGTTCTAAAAAACTTCATTTGAATGATCTTTGGTGACATCAGAATAAGGTGTGGCTTATCTAAAGATTAGGCGAATGTAGGTACTCTTCCCGTAGGTACTCAGTTTTTTAAAATTGAAATTTTAGATGATCTCTGATAATGTTAGGAAAGGAAGGTTCTGAAATAGTAACCTCGGAAGTTTTTCTAGATCACAGCTGTACTAACAAAATTATACTACATATTTGATAACGTCAGGGGAATGGAGTGTTCAGGGACTTTCCCACTTCTTAAAATTGCAGTTTTAAAAATAGTTTTAAACTTTTTAGTGCTGTTATGAGAGAGGTGATTCGAAGGCACTCGCCCAATTTTTTTTCGAAAATGATGTCTTAAAAAGGGATTACAGGATATATCTGGTAACGTTAGGGAAAGGAATGAGGCTCAGCAACGTATCCTCGGGGATTGAAAAAATGTCCAAAATCAAAATATATTAGTTTTCGATAATATTAGAGTAAGGGTTTTGTTTAATTATGTTTTTTACGGATCAGATTCTCAAAAAATTGCTCAAATTTAATTGAAAAAGCACAAAATTAAGAATGATAGAAAAGAATGAATGCAAAGGGTTGATTTAAATATTATACACGCAAATATGACATTTAACTCTTTAAAGCCGGCTCCGTAGCTCTTTGTAGCTTAGAGCCGAGCCCGGCTGAATCCGGCCCACTTAAGCGAACATAGGGGTGGTTGGTAGCAAAAGACCCCTACTATGAGACCCCCTACGGACGACTCTTTCTTCTCGCTGTTCGCCTCTTAGCAAGTGATAGCCAACAATGCATTGAATGGATAGCAGCTAATGACTGCAGATCGCGTGGTTTCCTGGCGTGGCGAATTCATTGCAATAAAATTGCGTTTGGGTTGAATTTCCTGCTTGTTTAATTTTCACATTTCTATACCATGATTGTTAAACAAATATTATTCCGAGTTTTCATGATAAATTTATGCACCATTTTATCATGATTAAAAATAATACAAAACAGCTCTAATAAAGCACGAATAATTGCATAAATATTCTTCAAGGTTAAAACAAACCTTGAAACACTTGTATTGAATTACTTGCAATATTTTGCAATCTATTAACTTTATTTTCATTATTTTTATTATCGGCGTGAAAGTACCTACTTATTTCTTTCCAGTTTTAGAATATCAAAGCACACACACAGACACGCACGCACTATGCAAATCTGACCAACGAAAGCATATAAGCAATGCAGAGATCTCTAACGGGCCAAATTTTCTCATAAATGGATCCCAAAAACTATGTAAAAACCAACGGATTTGTGAAAAGAAAAGAATTCTATAAGTGTTCTATTTAGAAAGACACGTAAATAATGATGTGCTTAAAAGTGTTG
>JAXGGA010022412.1:0-15015 GCA_038373865.1 Uloborus plumipes
ATCCTTAAGTCTCCCAGTCCCAGCCATATCCACCTGGTTTGGGTGCAGATATTATTTGTTGTAGGCAGCGTTTCCAAATGGCAGCCTGATAATTGGCTCTTTTGAAATGCAGCTGCAAGGAATCTGTTAGGTGGGATAGAGAAATCTAACTTTAATTTTAATTTAAATAAAAGGTACCTTACTTCATTGATGGACGAGCAATTTGGATAGCCATATAGATGACAAATGAATTTTTCCAAAATTTCTATGTCAGATTTTTGAAGATGCCATGTGTTTCCCAAATTTTGAAATGCTTGATGATATTGAGGATTAGATTTAAGTATTTTAAATGCTCTGATTGCTTTTGCGAACTTTGAAAGGAGAAAATTACTTAAAAACAAAGTTATGAAATGCTGCAAGCGTTTTTAACATTTCAAAACTCTTTAAAAAATGAACAGCAAGCTGTTTTTACTTATCTTTTCGCCATTACTTAAACACTTCCATGCCACAATCAAAGGACATTCAATTTAAAAATGAGAAATGGACAATTTTTCTCTCTTTAAATTGAAGAGCACTATGCATGAAATGCATTCATATAAATTTCATATACATTGCTAGAAACCATATTATTAAAAGAAACAATTTGTAGAATTTAAGAATATTTGGATGCCGTACCTTAAATATGAAGGGAGCGTTATCTTTATAGTCTAAGATCCCACCCTAGTTTATCTACACTCATAGCGTACACTCATGACGTATATACCAAATTAAAGCACGTTTTTTTCTGAACGTGATACACTAAGTCTTCGTATGTAAAAGTGCCCGAAACCTATAGGCAGCCTGGCCTAAACTGGACATATGAATGTAGTATTTCTACACTCATTGCGTACACTCATCACGTATATATCACATTAAAGCTGATTTTTTCCTGAACGTCATGCACTAAGGCTGCCTATGTAAAAGTGGCCGCAACCTCTAGACAGCCTGGCCTAAACAGATCACGTGAATGTAGTATTTCTACACTCATCGCGTACACTTATGACGTATATATCAAATTAAAGCTGATTTTTTTCTGAAAGTGATGCACTAAGGCTGCCTATGTAAAAGTGGCCGCAACCTGTAGGCAGCCTGGCATAACAGGTTACATAAAAGAAGTATTTCTACACTCATCGCGTACTCTCATCACTCATATATCAAATTAAAGCTGATTCTTTCCTGAACATGATGCACTAAGGCTGCCTATGTAAAAGTGTCCGCAACCTCTACGCAGCCTAGCCTAAACAGGTCACATAAATGTAGTATTTCTACACTCATCGCGTACACTCATCACATATATGTCAAATTAAAGCTGAGTTTTTTCTGAAAGTGATGCACTAAGGCTGCCTATGTAAAAGTGGCCGCAATTTGTAGGCAGCCTGCATAGCAGGTCACATAAATGTCAAATTCTTCATTCATGTAACTTGTTTAGACCCGGCTGCCTACAGGTTGCGGCCACTTTCATATAGGCAGCCTTAGTGCATCACTTTCAGAAAAAAATCAGCTTTAATTAGATATATACGTGATGAGTGTACGCGATGAGTGTAGAAATACTACATTCATGTGACTTATTTACGCCAGGCTGGCAAGAGATTGCGGTCACTTTTACATAGGCAGCCTTAGTGCATCACTTTCAGAAAAAAATCAGCTTTCACTTAATATATGCGTGATTAGTGTACCCGATGAGTGTAGAAACACTACATTCATGTGACCTTTTTAGGAAAGGCTGCCTAGAGGTTGCGGCCTCTTTTTCATAGGCAGCCTTAGTGCATCACGTTCAGGAAACAATCAGCTTAAATTTTATGTATACGTGATGAGTGTACGCAATGAGTGTAGAAACACTACATTCATGTGACCTATTTAGGCCAGGCTGCCTAGAGCTTGCGGCTACTTTTACATAGGCAGCCTTAATGCATTATGATCAGTAAAAAATCAGCTTTAATTTGATCTATACGTGATGAGTGTACGCGATGAATGTAGAAATATTACATTCATGTGACCTGTTTAGACCAGGCTGTCTATAGGTTGCGGTCACTTTTCCAGTGGAAGATTAGTGCATCACTTTCAGAAAAAAATCTGCTTTAATTTGATATACATGTGATGAGTGTAAAAATTTGACATTTATGTGACCTATTATGCAGGCTGCCTACAGGTTGCGGCCACTTTTACGTAGGCAGCCTTAGTGCATCACTTTCAGAAAAAAATCAGCTGTAATTTGATATATACGCGATGAGTGTACGCGATGAGTGTAGAAATACTACATCCATGTGATCTGTTTAGGCCAGGCTGCCTAGAGGTTGCGGTCACTTTTACATAGGCAGCCTTAGTGCATCACGTTCAGGAAAAAATCAGCTTTAATTTGATATATACGTGATGAGTGTACGCAATGAGTGTAGAAATACTACATTCATGTGTCCCGTTTCGGCCAGGCTGCCTATAGGTTTCGGGCACTTTTACATACGAAGACTTAGTGTATCACGTTCAGAAAAAAATGTGCTTTAATTTGATATGTACGTGATGAGTGTACGCTATGAGTGTAGATAAACTGCGGTGGGATCTTAGACTATTACGGCCAGTGGACTGTGTTGTAATTGAGATGGTAAAGCTTTTTTTGAGAATTTTCACTGAACTGCATTTTGCCATTTTTCTAGTAACAATCACCAATAGATATGCTACATCTCAGATGTAATTATACTGTCAACATTGACACATGAACAAGTTTTGCACAACACTTTTCAGGATAAAATAGCTACCAACTGATGCCACCAAGCTCAGTGGGAAAAGAACATTTCAATCAAGTGGACTGTGTTTTAGCTTTAAAGATTGAATAGGCTAGGATGCACTATTATGTCACTGATATATCAGGATCGAGATTTATGGCTATTCCCAAAGGAATTTGGAAAAGAATTTTACGAAGAGACAACTTTTGGTCACCCACCTCTCCAAAAAAAAAAAAACTTGAGCGATATATGGCAAAGTGAAACCCCAAATCTTGCCCTTCATCACTGGGAGGGTGGGGGGGTCATACAAAAAAGTCAGCAGCATCGTATGTTTTACATACATACTCTTTCTGTTGTACTTTCAATTTTCAATATTAGTAAGAAAAATCTTCTCATCACAAATTTATTTTGTATGCAGCATGAGATTGTTATAATTCTTATATTGTCATCATTTACGGCAACTGATGAAAGAAAAAACTAACACACACACCAACTAAGAACGGTGTTGACTTGTTTACTGTCTGCCTATTGCAGTTAGAACATTCCTCAATTCTTACGATTCCATGAAGTATTGAAACTTCTTGTGCATTTGGAATCCATTTTGTCAGAACGTGCATGGAACAAAGACTAATGCTATTTTGAAGGTAATTCTCTATTTGGTTTGTAAAATAGAAAATTTCAAAAACTGTATTTTTATGTAGAATTTAACATTATCTTATTAATACAAGGTTTTGAAAGTGCTTACAAATTCTTAAAAACAGTTAAAAACACAACAATTCCTAAGAAAAGGTATGATTATTTCCCTCCCGTAAAGTTATGTGAATTGCATAGAAAAGTCTATTATTAGCACAGATAATTGAAACAGTTGTAGTAAACTCTCAGTTCATAGCAAATCTTCCACATGATAAATACATTTGTTTCGATTTATCGATGAACACAAAATCTTCATTCCAATGGCATGTACTGGTTCCGTCTGTGGCAGCTGTTTTTGAAATAGTTGTACTTGTTTTCGGAAATGTACTCGACGTAGGTTCTTTCGCGACCAAGCGCAAATTTTTAGCACTAAGTTGAATGGGATCAATCATGAAAACCACAACATCTGTTGCATATGCACTTTTTTCACAACATGATTTTTAGAAGACCGAAAGAATTTCGAGTATCTTCGTTTTAAGTACCGTGATTCAACTGTAATGATCTGTGATGGAGTTTATACTTTTGTGACGTAAGTTCCACAACACAATTCAGCAACTGTTCGAGACTTTTCGGAAATAATGTTAAAAGAATAAATCTTTATCATAATTTACTTCAATGACACTTATTAAAACACACGATAACATTTAAAAAACAAAAAACATACGCGAATAAAGCAGTGCTTCGTACACATGGCTTCGCTGTAAGCCTGTAAACATTTCTTGTCCAACGTTATAAAATAAAGATGTGCTGCAAATTTTTTTTCAGTTCGGCCTTCTATTCTCGTAAAAACTGTTTCAATGTCTAAATTTGATGCATAAAACAAACATTACTGCATTTGCAGAACCAAAACACTTAATACACAATGCTTTGCACTTGAGAAAAGCCGGTAAAAATAACTACTGCGTATTAAGAGCAAAGGTTTGTTTACGTTTTCGGCGCCTCCCATTGGCTCGTCGAAAGAAAATTCGGTGTAAAATCATCTACGCGTTTGTGAAATAGTTCGTTACTTAATGGCACTTTTTACTTCCTTTTACGTAGTAAAGGAAGTATTGTGATCGCGAAAAAAAAATCACTCAAATTTGAGTCTAAATTTTGATTTTGCTCACCCCCGAATGAAAATTCCTTAGTTTTTTTGACCTGTCAGCACGTGTATATGTACCTAGCAACATATAAGCAGCCGAAAAATTTTTTTCAACCACCCCCGAGTTAATTACGACGAGTTTTCTCGTGACGTCTGTATGTACGTGTGTGCGTATGTGGGTCGCATAACTCAAAAACTATATGCCGTAGAAGCTTCTAGCTTGGTATGTAGGCTCTGAGGATGGTCTAGTTGTGCACCTCCCCTTGTGGTTGCATTTGAATGTTCCCAAGGGGGTGTTTTACCCCTTTTTGGGGTAAATCAGTGTTAATTTCAATGCAGACTCAAGTGATATGAATTGGCGCGACCACTTGGCGATATGTCGCCAAGCTTTTGGTCGCCGATTGAAGCCAACTTGGCGACATATCGCCAAGTTGGCGACAAATTTGGCGAAAAAAATATTTTTCGAATTTGGGTTCAACTTGGCGCTATTGGCGATATTTTGCGAAAAATTCACTGAATGATATTAAAATCAGCAATATTTAGAAAATTAACCATTGCAAAATATTTTTTGCATTGTTTCGTGGCAGATTAGGGGAGTAAATATTTGAATTGTTACCTTGCTCACTCCAAGCACTTTTTTTAACACTTAAGGCAACTACTAAGAAATTTACACGTAAAAGGAAGTAGTATGGGGTCCATACCAGATTTTTTTTTCTTGAGAGCAGCGTTTTATTCCAGAACTTTTAATATTGTTCACACTAAACACTTTTTTCGTACACTTCCGTTGTTTTCTCGTGTGCCAAAATTATTGTTTCCAAACTAAACGATATGGCTTACTGTCCCACGGACTATTTTTACAATGCACCTATTTGTAATCTTAACATAAACTCCTGTTCATTTAACAATGAACAGTTTTCAGATGGTTCATACTGAAAGATTTCTTCCACGTCAGAGGAACGAAATAAAAGTTTTCGTATCATGATGTGAGGCTGACTGTTTGACTTCTTTTTACTGGCTTTCCTTGTGGTAGTGCAAGCATTTTGTGTTTTGTTGCAAGGAAATATTGGCAATATGGCTTTAAGAATGGAGCTTGAGCGATCTTGACTCTTTTTCCCTTGTATCGTGTTAAGCACAGCCAAAAGTATTAAAAAAGTTTTATATATTTTTCATTGTATCTTGTGAAGCCAGTACCTTTGGCTGGCTGCTTCACAAGATACAATGCAAAATATATTAATGCCATAAAGTTTATGTATGACTGACTACCTATTCTATATATCTGCCAAGTGTAATAATTATTTATATTACTAATATTAATAATTTATCTGTAACTTATTAAATATATTCAGAAAATATCTTAGCTAAACAGAAAAATATAATACTTCACCGCTTTTATTGTCCCCAGGTTTTTTTTTCGCAATTCACACCGATTCAAACATTTTTAACATTCTCAATCAAAATCTTTTTAAAACTAACTTTCACGCTCAATATTTTAAATTCTGGTCCCGTAGCACGGGCAATGTTGCCAAAGTAAGATTATGCTATTATGACAATGGCTCAAACACAAAACTGAACCAACAAACATTTAGCCATTTGCCTAAACAATGGTTTTGTTGGCGAGCTGTGAAGTAGAAGTATTGGCGGAGTTTTAAAATGTGGTGAACTTATCACCACATCTGGTTCATGTTTTTTTTAGGTTTAGGTTTTCTTCGAAGAGAGAAAGGGGGAATCGAGAGGTTATTCCTTTTCTGGCAGCATTACAGATGGCAGGCAAGACTGGAGACTCGCTACTATATCAAAGATCAGAGGTGTCCAACGAACTGGGGATCTCCGCTTCTTGCAACATCTTTGCATGTGGGAAAAACATAAAAAGTAAATTTAAGAAAAGTCCACCGAAGATGATTGGTCCCATAGCCCACCTATATAACCTAAAGAGGTTAGTAGAGGGGAAAACTTATACGAGACCAGATACCAAACCGAATCGAAGAGCTAATCTAAACAGGGATGCGCAGAATGCAATAGTGAAACGCTACATACGTCGGATTAAGGCTCAAAGCATCTCGAAAGTGCAGAAAGTTAAAATCGATAAAATAGCACAAGATGATTGGCGTTTTATGCCGACATAATGTGTTTCATACCTTGCCATCAAACCTCACATTGAACATCATTTTGTGTTAACGCCGGATATCATCATGAACTGCGAAAACTTTGATAATGCAACCTTCACTGAGGGCAATTCCACGAAACTGGAGACATCACACACGAAAAAAAATTTCAATGTACCAATATTTTTTTGATTTTATATGATGTAAAAAAGAATGAATTTTTATAAAATAACGCTGAAAAGGTTTTAAACTCATTTCTTGTAATTTTTACAGGTAAGTTTTGACGACACCATTTTGTGCTCATGTTTTCTTGTATTAGAGCTATTGAAAGTTCATCTGTTTTTTTACTTATGAAATTAACGGGTATGTCTACAGTTTTATTTTTTATTGAAATTTAGTTTATGAATGAAGAGATTAAGCCAACAAAGAATCTTCAAACTGTTATAAATATTGTGTAAACAATTTTTATAAATTAGTCCTCAAATTAATGTAACGTCAGTCTTAAAATAGTATAAAAGTTTGTTTTACTTAAACAAAACTAAGCCCAAGATTACAACAAGTCATATTCTCTTCATTTACGATGTTATCTTTAATATTCTTCGCTTAAATATTTAAAAGTCGTTGAATTAATATATTTAAAACTTGCTTAAAATGTGTAACATCAGTCACAGTAACATGAGTCACATTTCTCTTTTCACTAAGATGCTTTAAATAAACGATACAAATGGTACTAACTGCTGCAAAAAGGCTTGATATTGGGTGAGATAAATTTAAAATGACGGAAAATATGAAGATTAGTAAATCAAAAACAGTGTATGATAAAATGAGCAGAGAAAAAAAAGAAAAAATAAAAAAATTTAAAGTGTTCATCTAGCTAAGTTCAAAGAAAGTTTAGAATCAAGTTTTAAAAAAGATAATTAGGAAAAGAAATACAAAAAAATGTAGAACACAAAAGTGTCCGGTTTTAAATAGCACCTGCCCTTTTTTCCTTTTTAAATTGAAACTGGGCAAACAAGTACTAACTTTCCGTGTATGGCAGTTAAATCAAAGTGTTTGCCAATGAAAACAGAACATGGTTAAGTAATTTTGGATCCTATATGATCTCAGGAGACGTGCACCAGGCAGGAAAGATATTAAAACTGCTTGGAATAATGATAACTCTGAAGAGATAAGACGCTAAAAAAACTTCTGCAATACTCCTAGAAGCAGATTAATTTATTTGTGAAACAATATATAGAAATGAGATAGCAAATTTGCGGAATTGAAACAAATGTTTTTGATATAGCAAATTACAGTACAATATTTTTCCTGTAAAATTACCACAAAAGCTTTATAATAGCGTAGACTACCTTTTGAAATACACATTATTTTCGTAAAGATTCGGAGAACTTCAATACAGTCGACATTCGATATAACGGCCATCTCCGTCCTACACAAAACGGTCTTTATTACGAATGGTCGCTATAAGAGGAAGAACAGAGTATATTGAGATACAATTGGGTTTTTTTACAGGTCGTTACATTAAGATGGTCTTTATAACGAGTGGTCGTTATAACGAGCGTCGACTGTATTAGTGAAGAAAATCCAAATCACAATCGATTGTATGTATATCTTTTTTTGAACCGTGCAAAAATTTTTTGCGTACTACACTTCAAGAAATGAGAAAATATTTTAGCTATCACCACCGGGTTTGCAGCTATATTATTAATAGTTATATTTGAGTAATATTTTTTAATAAATCAGAAGCTGGAGTAGGTAATTAGCAGCAACACTTTTTTGGCAGTGATTTTCTGAATCACCAAAAGTTCAAAACAGTTTTTTGAAGTCTAATTTAGCAAAATGTGTTCTGAACTTGAAGGCTGCAGCAGGAGAGAGGGTTCTTGTGGAATATGATGGTCAATTCTATGAGGTGAAGTTAGTGCCATTCAAAAATATAAGTAGTCAGTTTATGTCAAGTTTTGAGCAGTAAAATATTTATAAATGGCTTAACAATGTGAATGAAATTTATTATTCTAAAGCAAAAGTAAGGAAAAAAATAGCCTTCCCCAGAAGTAGTTATCTCAAGAGGACAATTTATGAAAAATTAATGTGTAAAACTTAATTAGTGTAATTAAGATTTTGTTGCTATTCTTTATTTCTTTTAATTTAACTTCAATTTTGGGCAAAATTTATACTTTGTTAATAATTAGAGAGACATTATTTATTATTGTAGCAATGTTTTGTTACCGTAACATCAGTCACGAAATATTTGTTACATCAGTCACACCTATTACATATTTTCTGTGCTATCAGTTTTTCAGTTTTTTCCATCAAAAAAAGTATTTTTATAAAGTCTGAAATCTCTATTTTTATGGGAATTTTATTTTTTATGTTTCACGCTATTAGTTCGAAGAGGATTTCAAATTGAAAAAAAGTCAATTTTAGTGATGTCGTTTTTGTGTAACATCAGTCACATATGTTTGATTCCTCATAATTTATGAAAAAAAAATTCCTGATACCTAATGAGTTATGGAAAGACTTTTAGTATGCTCTGTAATGACATTTTAGTTAAAAGTTAGGGGGTAAAAATTAATTTCAAGTCAGTACTGAATTTTTAATTTAAAAATAGAGTCAAACTGTAACGTCAGTTGGAATGACCCCTGACGAATTTACTTGGAAGAAGCTAAAAATTACTCAAGACCGAATTAAAAGGTATATTTTACTTCTCATGTTTTCTTACTCTAACTATTAGTTTTTAATTTTAAATTTTGTATTCCTGCCTTTTTGTATTGAATTTGGTTTATTTGAGTTAAAATGGGAGTTATACGTATTTTTAAGAAGATTAAAAGCGGGAAGGGCGACAGATATATCTTTTGTGACCTTTGTCAGATGTTCTGTCTGTTTGGGTGAGGGGGGGGGATGAGTCTGTCGCTGAGGAGAAGTAGACTTGCCCAAAGTGTTCTGAACTCGAAGACTTAAAACATAGTATGGATATTCTGAAGGCTGAGCTAGCATTAGGTTGTAGAATTGATGTAGATGTGCTAAGCACTTCTAAGAGTAAGGGGGAAGTTACTAATAAGGATGTGGGCATAAATTGTTTCAGATAAAGGGAATTTTCCGTAAAGGGGGCAAGCAAGGTGACAGATTGGGAAACGAAGGGAGTCATTTTGGGGGATTCCATGGTTCGGGAGGTGGGGAATTCAATTGGGAGGGTTAAACGTAAGGTAGCTAGGTGTTGTTTGCCAGGGGCTCGGGTTTGGGATGTAAACAAGATTGCCGAGAGGAAGGGACTTTTTAATAAGGAGGATTCGGTTACTTTGTGGGTGGGCACTAGTGATGTTGGCCACAGTACTAACGAGGAGTTTTCGATGGATTTCAATTGCCTATTGGACAAAGCAACCAACAGTTCGACAAACGTCTAAGTGGTTGGTTTGCTTCCGAGGTATGGAGTAAATAGTAGTTGGCTTAACCAACGGGCTAGGTATATGAACCTGTTACTTAGGGATATTTGCCAAAAGCGCAGTATCAGGTTCGTGAATGTGTGGAGTGAATGCAAGAGCGATTGGATTGCTAGGGATGGCCTGCATCTGAGTACTTTAGGGGTTAAGAAGGTTAGTGGTTTGGTTATTGAGGCTTTAGAGTCAAAAAACTAGGTTTAAATGGGGGGCATGGGACAAGGAGTAGGCTTAACAAGAATGCAAACGCATTGGGTGCTATTAAAAATCAAAATGGGGCGCTCAATAAAGGTAGTCATGGCAACAATTGGGACTTAAGAAATCACGGTAGGTTGAATAAAAGCTGTTTGGCCATACTTAAGGTTTTTTATACCAATGCTCGCAGTATTAGAAACAAGATGGAAGAATTGAAAAGCATAGTTATTGATGAGAGGTTGGATGTTATTGGAGTTACAGACACATGGACTTCCGAAAATGATGTTGAGTTATTACATACTGAGGGATATAATTTGTTTAGGCAAGATCGAGTAAGTAAAAGAGGTGGCGGGGTTTTATTTTATGTTGGTTTATGGGATCATCCATTACGACTGACAAAGATATACTGAGATAAATGCTTTGGAACTTAATGTTTTATAGATCTTTTCAGCATTTTTTCCCCCTTAAATTTTATCTTCTTATTATTATTCTTTTTACAGAGCTTAAATTTTTTTTGAACAAACACACACAAAAATGACACAATTATTCATTAAAAAAACATGTTTATTTTAACACAATATTAAAACAAGACATGTTACAGGTCTGTTTATAACATAATTTGGATCATCATGGCAATACAAACATTTTTCCTTATTATAAATGCTGTTTGTGTCTAAAGTTTCAAAAATAAAAATTAAATATAAGAAAGCGAAAGTTTTTCAATGTCATGTTGTTATTCACAAAGTTTTCAGCAAAAGTGTTCCACTTTATCTTAAATAGAGCATCATCAAAATGCTTATCTAGTCTCAATTGGTAACTCATGGTTAAACCTATGAGCTTGAATAGGCTCATACCCAATATTACACCCCAGACAAGTCATTAAGTTTAAAATACCTTCGGAAATACAGTTCTTCAAAGAAGTACACAAAACAGAAATAAGGTCGGACACTCCTTCCGGTTTCTCTGAAACTGCAACGCTTTCTCTTCTGTTGTCAATGGGCTTTTTCAACAACTGAAGACGCAAAAAATGTCGGAGAGTGCACTTCATGCCCGTCATTTCGGGGGGGCAGGGGGTCAATTGCCCCCCCTCCCCCGACTTTGAGAAATCAATGTATTTATATATAAGTGGGCGTGGTTTTTTATGTTTTCCGATGAAATTGCATTGTGTTTGGATCCTTTGCCCCCCCCCCCTGGAAAAACTTGAAATGACGTCCCTGGTGCACTTCAAAAGCTTTTCTTTCACAACTTCGTAAATTGCATATGTCACTTTAAAAAATTCTGTACTTGTGTTTTAATTAGCACGACGTGGTCAGGAACAAATTGGAAGGAACTATCTTTTCGCTGAAACATTCTTTGGAAGCTTAGCTGCTCCTCACCGTTTTCAACTTGCTCCGAAACGAGAACATCTTTCAACACGATCATTGCAAATCCTGGAGGCTCAAACACATTACTTTTGTTTAATTGAAAAGTCAAATTACCCACACGAGAGGCGATAAAGAAACTCCTTCTTTAGTAGGCTGTAAACGACCGTTAGAATCAGAGATATATTTTCTAATGTGAACACGAGTTTGTCCTACAAAATAGTTGACAGTGCCATAGATATTTCCCCCAAAATAAAAGCAATGCTTTGGTAGAGAAATATTATTTTTTTCTACAACCGCCTTTAAAGGAACAATTTTTTTCCTCGGAAAATCCATGATAGCCTCACTAGCACGCTTCATACTCCAGCTGTAGGTCTACACTCGGGCGAAGGACAACTACAACTGAACACTTGTTAAACAGGAGTTTTCAAAACCTGTTTACTAGCACCCCCTATTAGTGGACAAGATTTAAACACAGCGCCCTCTATACATACTAGTTTTGCCATATGACAATACATGTTCAGACATGAAACAACGTGTCAGGAGAAAGATTACGCACGGCGCCCTCTATAATGTGTTATTCTACGTGTCCAGACACGATTATTTTCAACAGCGCCACTTACACACCTTTGATTTTATTGAACATTGTTTTATAGAAAAACATTCAACTGTTCGCAAAAAACGCTGAAAATCCCGAAGTCGCCATAGCATGATTGGTAAAAGCGCTTGCCAATCATCAATGGTTCCTTTTTATCGTCATGGGTTCGATCCCCGAATAAACTACACTGAAAAAAATTATTACTATTATTATTTATCTTTAGGAAAAACTAATTAAAACACAAATAATGCTATCTTTGCTCAACAGATGGCGCCACAGTAGTTTTTTTTTTTTGTAAAAACTTTAATTCATCATAGTAGACTCTTTTAAACACAGCGCTATCTGCAACTGCATACTGCTTTTGACACGTTACAACACGTCGGGAAAATATTGACAGGTTTAAACACAGCGCTCTCTGTACATGGGCGATTCTCTGTAAACTCGTCATTTTTCACACGAAATCTATCCGGACACGGTTTTTTGAAATGTTCGTATAATTATAATACTATTGCTCAGAAAATGAATCTATTACTTTGGTTTGAAAGAGGGCCAATTGAAGTTTGTGTTTTTCTGATAAATCATGATAGGGGGTAAGTCCCCCGCCTGGTATAACAAGGCAGGGGACTGTGCCAGGTGACTGTGTTTTTGCTCTTTGTTGCGTAATATCTGCAAAACTAATGGAACATAATTAATTACGAGACTACCTATAAATTTAGGCACAAATCGTAGACATAATAACTAATATGCTTTATGATTAAATTAATTGACATTAATAAAATCACTTCCCAGTGGACTGTTTTCGCAACGACCCTGATGCATACTTTCATCACAAATGTGGCTCTCAAACGAAGCAAAGTAGGGCAATTCCACGATAAGGTCAACCAGATGGTCAAATTTTCAAAATTAATATTTCTAAACAAACAAGGTATCATTTTAAAGGTAAAGAGTTGTATATTTAGAAATTCATGTTTAAATTTTAATAACTTAAGTTTTAACTAAGTTACAAGAGGTCAAACTAAGGTCAACATCCAGAGCGTTTTCAAACTACATTAGACGACTCTCAAAGAAGCTCTGTTTTTTCCAAAATATACATACTAAAAATATGAATTAAGACGAATAACTATTTACACATTCAATGTACAACAGGTGATGTTGCAAAAATGTGTGAGAATATAATTCATTTTGATTTGTGACAGAATTCCCATGGGGCACATTAAGTGTTTTACGTCCGACACCAAAATGTACGATTAATTATGCTGGGCCAATAATTTTAAAACTACATACATCTAACTTTGTATACAAAGTAAGATCTTTGGTCTCATTGATGTAACCTATTAACATTTTGTGACAAGTAAATATTTTTAATTAAAATCTATGTGTCGGACGTAAAGAATTTTTTTACGTCCGACACCGTTTACGTCCGACACTGTTACATTCCTTACATAACACTTGTTTACAACTGTGATTCTCCATATTTTGCCTTTAATTACGAAGTTAAAGTGAAGCATGATTAAAAAAAAAATAATTTTGACTTTATTGTGCATACATATACTTTAAATTTACTTATTAAATAGTAAATTTTGCTTCAGAATAATACTTTAAAAGTTTTTTTTTCTCCTCATGAGACATTTATATTAAGACACTTACAATGCATCTGAGTTATTCTGGGAACTCTTGAATAAAAAGTGTATATACATATTATTGCTTTGAAAAGAACAGCAACCCAACTCTTAAGTATTCATCTAAAGTTTTAAAGGCTAGATCATCACAACACAACCTGTATTCTGTTTCGCAAAGAGTCAGAACACATGGATTTCGTAGTTGGATTTGTACAAGTGGATGCTTACATTTTTTTTATCAGTGTACTGATTAATATTCATATTTGCTGGTTGATGGTGGTTGATGCCATAGGAGGCACTGTGAAAAAAATCGTTTGGCGCCGCGTTAAAGCAGGAAAAATGACGGTGACAAAAGCGGAGCAATTTTCTCAAGTTTCAGCACTTTTAAATCCAAATATGCACATAAAGTATATTCCAGCAAAAGATATACGGGCGATTCTCTGTAAACTCGTCATAAATCATACAAAAACCGCCCGGATATATTTTTTTGAAATTTTCGTAAAATTTTAATATTATTACTTAGGAAATTAATCTTATACTTTAGTTAAAGAGGAGGCCCATTGAAATTCTATGTATTTTTTAAGTTATATGTGTTTTTCTAATAAATCATGACAGGGGACTGTTAGATGCAACAGGGGACTGTGTTAAACATGCAGGGGACTGTCAGGTGAGACAAGACTTTTATATAGAAGTCATATCATTCGTTTCATTTTTTTATTATTTTTTGTGCCACATTTACGCATCAACAAACAACACTTATGTTTATAAAGTTGCCACAGAAAAATAGCAAAACAAAAAGAATAACTTTTCTTACAAAATATAAAATTTCAAATCAAAAATATAGTACTCCAAACATTTTGTTCTTAGTCTTAAGTCAACTTAAAAATAATTATTTTAATATTAGCATTAATATAAATTATTAAATGCTTTATTCAGTCTTTTCTGAATATAATTTAATGAAATAATGATAACCTAGCCCTTTTTCTTAAATCTCATACATATGATTTTAAATCAGATCTACAAATAAATTCTGAGGACTTTCTCTCAATCAAAAAGGACAAATATAATCACAATGAGTTGAATATAACGTTCAAAAACTATTTTGCCTCGAAAACATCTACTTGTGCAGGAAACTTATAAAATAATCTCTTCTCCTTTATAATCAAGTTAGGAATATCTAATTTTTGGATTACCTGA
>JAXGGA010022413.1:0-15014 GCA_038373865.1 Uloborus plumipes
TGCATAACTCAGTGACGTGCGTCTACGGTAAAATTTGCATGAATTTCTGACCACTCCTTCTTGGTGTTGCATTTTCAATGTCGAGCAGTGTATGTCTAAAAGCATTAGGTTATTTTTCTTATAATGACTTGTTTATAGTCAAATTACGGAAATTCAAATATTTACGAAAAAAACAACAAAATACTCAGCATCAAGTTGCCCCTCATAACTTCAATTTTACAGTTAAAATATACAAAATAAAACAATGTTTTCAGTTTTACTGATTCAAATATATTAAATTTTATGCATTTAATGTAGTATTATAATAAATCAGCTGACTTTTTGATAACTGACCTCTATTGAAACCAACAAAGTTAATAATATTTTTACCGCTATTCCTGCTCTCTGAACACTATTTAAAAAAATCTGAAATTTTAAGTTAAAAGTTACTGGCATCCATGTTGCCAGTAACTTTTGATGTGAAATATTTTTTTACTGTCAAATGTTACGGAAGAGATGCGAACGACAAAGATCGAACGCGGGATTTCACACTGCTTTACTATCCACGGTTCCAGGTGAGACACAACATTAGAGCGGAAATAGGGTGTCATCTGCATCTCACAAAAAGTCACGTGGGGATCAATTGACGCTGCAATCGCAATTTTTTATCGGTACAATTTACTATAAAAAAATTCTGTACGGTAAACGCTGCATTTTACAGTAGCATTTACTTTAAAAGCTTCCTGAGTGTGTTTTCCAAATGACAACATACAGTCTGTGCAACGCCTATGTATGCTCAGAATCAAGTTATCATTCTGTACTTGGGGGGTATTACCCCACTCAACAAGCAATGCTCTCTGAAGCTCCAATAGCCATGTAGGAGGTGCTTGACGGGCTGCAACTCGCCGGCCACGTATATCCCACACGTGCTCTATTGGATTCAAGTCTGGTGAGAATGCTGGATAGTCCATACGGGTGACATCGATTCAAGGCGTTCGTTCACGATGTTCTCACGGTGCGAACGGGTGTTATCATCCATAGACACAAATTCTGCGCTCATGGCGACCCGAAATAAGCGTTCATGCTGATCCAGAATGACGTTCCGATAGATTTGGCCTGCCATGGTTCCATTTTGAACATGCAGCTGTGTCCTGGAACCCAGAATAACTCATCTCCAAACTAGCAATCCTGCACTACCATAACGGTGTCGTTCAACGATGTTTTCTTGGTGCTAACGGGTACCTGACTCTCTCCAAAGGAAAATCCGCTGAGAATCTGATTGAAAAAAACGGAACCTAGACTCTTCAGAAAACATCACACAGGCCCACTGTTGCGGTTTCCATAATGCATGTCCTCTACTTCAGGCTATGCGAAGGCGCTAGTGTCTTACAGTAAGTGGGACACATCTGGCAGGACTACGGGCAAACAGTCCAATCTGCCCTAACCGTCTAAAAACTGTCTGCTTTGAAACTGTCACCCCAGTAGCTGAAGAGAGCTGATGCAATAGATCTGATGCTGTGCTCCGTCCTTTTCTTTTGGCAGAAACTGCCAAGTATCGGTCCTCATTCGGTGTTGTCACTCGAGGACGACCTCTGCTGTAACGTCTACTCACGTTACCATCTACCAACTAACGTCTAACACGTCTTGGAAGCGTTGCCAAAACCTGAAGATGACACTCTGGGCGATTTCAAGTTCCTCAGAAACCTCCTGCTGAGAGGGCCCACATTCCAGGCAGCCGATAATTCTACCGCGTAAAAAGTCATCAGAATGCTTCCTTTTACTCATTACTACGCTGCCAGAGCACCTAAAGGCTTGTTAAAAGCGTGCGAACACACTTTCACTTCATTACTAGCATTTCTTATATATCACTCTCGTCATTGTGACGCACAATTGGCGTCATCCAGTTGCTTCCTGTGTGTAGCCATTTTACGGTGGATTTATTCATTTAGAGTTCGATTTTCGGGTGATTCTGAATTATCCTTAATTTATGGACATGAGCGTGTAATAGACAATATTTGTAAATGAAAGAAAATATTTAAAAAGTTAAATGATTTGAATACAAAGTGGAAATACTGTTGACTTATTTATTTATTTTGTCTTTTTTTTAACTTCACATTTTAAAGTTAAATGACTTAAAACGCTAAGTAAAAAATTATCCTCTAAGGATTAAAAATTAACTTTAAAAAAAACGACTAACTTTTAAAAACAAATACCAGCTTTGCAATGTCGAATTACAAAGCTGGCCTCGAATTATTTTATGGGGGTCCAATCATAACCGAAGAAATACGCTTGAATGGTAATATTATTTACCACCAGCAAAATTCATTTCAAGATTGTTTCGCCAGAATGCGCCAGGAGTTCGCTCAAACGTAAAGAAAACAACTCGCATTTTCCCAGAAGGTATGTTAGTTTCCCGAAGTGGAAATTGTAGACAGATAATTCAACATAACGTATGAGACGTGATGTTGACATGTTCCTGCACGGCTCTTGTTCTTGTGTCTATGCTTGAAAATACTTAGATCATTAATTTTGTTTTATTAAAACAGTATTGCTGCAGTAATGTATTATTTTATTTTTAAAATATAAGTTCACATAAAATATTGAATGCAACACATATTCAATGGTAGAAATGCTCCTAAAAATGTTTCTAAAATCTATATATAAAAAGTCTCTGGTCATGGCATATAATCAACACGCATCTTTAAGTACTAAAGATAGAAAGCTATGGGTATAGTTTTATTTTATAGTTTAGGCGAGAGCTAAGAAGACATTTTTGCAATTTCAATTACAAGGGGGTTAAACGGCATAGGTAATTTTGCGGAATCGAGTACGAATTCTAGAAAACGAGCTCTAGAACTAGGGAACTCAACCTCCCAGGTTGAACTAGGCATTAAAAAAATCAATTATTTAAGAAAATCATAAATATCGCATCCTCACCCACTTGGTATGCTAATTAACTTAGATGCTAATTAAAAACTCATAAGTTACATTTTAAAAACCGAATTCTCTCAAATACACAATAATTTTGAAAGTATTGCTTTATTCTTTGAATTGAATTTTTCGAGTTAACACAGTGCTATT
This sequence comes from Uloborus plumipes, assembly GCA_038373865.1. Lineage (NCBI taxonomy): Eukaryota > Metazoa > Arthropoda > Arachnida > Araneae > Uloboridae > Uloborus > Uloborus plumipes. The sequence continues at coordinate 3,061 of JAXGGA010022413.1, forward strand.
TCGCGTAAACTCATATGTTTGATAACATTATTATGAATATGTTTATCAAGATGATTACAGGTAAGTTGTAATAGTGAATGATTATTTTTTGAAAGCGAATTCTAAAACACGGGAAATATTTTCCTGGAAGTGAAAAAAAATCCCGTTATTAGTTGATAATTAATAGCTGAATTTTATTTTATCTCTCTCCAAATATACTTCAAATATTCATATTACAGTGCTCTGATTCGTTAATAACTAAGTTTTGTTGTTGGCAATAGAGAATTACATCCGTTATTTTAAAAATTTGTAATTTTAAACTTATTTTATTCAAAGAAATTTACTGCGAGATAATAAGGGATTACATTTTTTATTATAGAAAAAAATGGAAGCATACCTGATGTGATACGTATGCAGTGAAAATATATTTTTTGTATATTTTACACTTTAACCTTTTTTCTTTTTATTTATTGATGTAATATGTTTTTCTTTTTTTTTTTCGTTACTTTTGCAATACTTTTAAAATTCCCAGCTTTAACGAGGAAACCTTAAGCTCATTGTCACAAACTGAGTAAATAAATCGGCGAATATAGAATATGTTGAGAATCTTTTGTAGCTTGATAGATTTTAATGCACTAATTCTCCGCAGCAGATGTTTCCTCAGGCTGTAGTTGTTGCACTTTCCATCTAGATGAATTCAGGGGTTTTAAAAAGATCTAACATTGTGACAGTTTCTCCGATGTAATTAGCATATCATTAATAAACATGATTGAGTTGGCTCCCCTTAAAGATAAAGTTGAAATAAAATAGCAGCCCTTTTTGGTCAAAGTATTTAATTCAACAAGGCAATATTATTGATTTTAAGGGGGTTCTAGTAACAAATGTCCCAAAATCTAAATGGCAGTTTTGTGTAAGAAGAGTTTTGAGAAGAGAGTTTGATCAACGCTATCAAACAGATAATCCTATCTCTACGAAGACAAATTTTTATTTTCCAAGCATGAACCTGGAAAGTCTGTTAGCGGAAAATAACGATAATATTCATGGTGATTCTTAATTTTTTAATGAATTCAAAAAGTATGTATTTGTGGGAAAAACATATTTTTGTCTTTCCTTTTTTTAAATTTAAACAAATAAGTATTTTTTATAGCATTAACTCCCTGGTGAAATATATATTTTCACTGCCATAGTTTATTTACGCAAGATGAACACTGATGCTTTGTACATAGAAATATATTTCTTTTTATAAAGCGTCAAGATGTTTCTCAAATATGCAATGGCATGCAGCATAACGCATTCCGAAAGAAAAACTGTATTACAGTTAGAAAAGTCAGAATAACCATAAAAATCAGTCTAGGAAGGTATGGTCATTGTCCTCAGAAGAACGGTATAATAAGAGTCATTCCACTTTAACTAACCTAATTTTTCAAATCGCTTTAACCCGACCATCTTTAATTTTGATAAAGTTCTATAAAGTGTACTAATGCCTTCAAAGCGATCATATTCAAATTTTTTGTTGATCCACATTCTTAGGATCTAGGATTGCCAAAGTAAAGATCTCCAAAGTGTTGAAGCAGCTTTGAGAAAAGTGTTGCTATGATTAGTCAAAATTTACAGAAATTTTTGTTTCATGCAAGACCTGAAACTTTTCGACCTTAAAGTAATTTTAGTTGTTAAAAGGTTATGGTACCTTTCTAACAATTTTCTTAAATTTACGTGAAAAATGTAATTCTTTGAAATATTTGTTTCTGCACTTCAAACAATCAATAATTTATTTTCAAACATTTAAAATTTTGCTCACTTTTTTTGAAAATTTAGAATTTTTTTAAAAACCCTAAGGCTCTTATGTTAATGCACTAATTTCAAAATTTCTTTTTGCTAAATGATCGCAAGAATTACCTCTTTAAATCTGTGCATTTTTTTTATATATTAATTTAGAAATATTTTGTGACCTTTTATCTAAACAATTCTTAGAAAATGTTGTTTTTGAAACTTAAAAAAGTTCTTAAAATTTTAGTAATTTATGAAGTGCTTATTTAATGCACAGTTTTGTTAAATATATTATCCTGAGTGCAAAAAATATTACTTTAAAGTTGTATCTTTAATAGAAAGAAATCCTTAGCATTTCCAGTAACATAGAAACACTAAAAACTTACCATCGAGAAAAAGCACATTACAGTTTCACTTTTCCATTGGAAAACATAGCATGCATGCTCTAAAGTCACTCATAACTTTTTTAATAATTTAGCTAGAGCAATGCTATTTTTTCCGAGTGTTTCAAATAACTTTTACTTTTGAAATAATCAATATTTTTTTTTGACCTTTTGGTCATTTTTGACGTACTGTGACCCCTTAATATATTCGAGTCTTTCGTGATTTTGAGCTTATATGACTTGTGCATTACGCTTGTAATCTTTTGAGAAAACTTGGACTTTTCCGGGTTATAGGTACTAGGATACTGAAAAAAGAAAAAAAACCCATTAGGAAGTGCATGCACATGGTAATTCTTTCAAAATACAGTTCTTTATAGTGTAATACAGTTGCACAGCTTAAATATTAATTATGTAAGTTATATGTCATTCAAAGTGACTAACAAAATCATCTGTATTAAAAAAAGGCCTGCCTAAAATGTGATGTGATTCACATTCGCAGCATCAATTTTCTTATAGTTGGAACCATTAAAAGATAATTCTTTTATATCAAAATATGTTTTTCCTGTGATTTTGGTATGTTAGATAAAAATAAAAATTACCTTTTAAAATACAGGAAACATTTTCACCGCAGTTTTGTCAAGAGTTTGGATGCGTCCTACAGGAAAGTTTTGTGAGCTAATTTAAGTGTATTTTAAGCTCCTACAAATACTTGTTTGTGCGTTAACAATCAAACATATTTTAGATTCCTTAACATTCAGACCATCAACGTAATGAAATATTGTGCAAGCTTAACCTTAAATATATGACTAATTTCCTTTTTTTTAAATAAAAAAATACCCATAACTAATAAGCTCGAGGGTGAAAATAAAGCTATATAGACCAATAAGGCCATCCTCTCATTATTTGATATAGTGTATTGAAAATTCACTAGCATGTGACTTCATATTTAGCTGACTTCAATTTTACCGCTTATGACAAAGCTTAATCAACAAGCAATTTTAATTTAAAAGCCAATAGTATAGCAATAGTTATTACAGAAGAATGAAGTGAAGACAATTGATATTTAACAGTGCATTTTGTTTCTTTACTGACCACATAAATGTACTCGTATAAAGAGTTAATTACTGCTTTTGACATCTAAGCAGTAATTTACTCTTTATACGAGTACATTTCTGTGGTACGTAGTGTAGTTAATTAAGAATGTAGCTAAATAATAAAGCCAGCTAATTAACTATTAAGCTTATGTAGCTAATTAAGAAAAAAAAATTGTATACCGTCACTTTCCTCTGTGATTGCATAGCTTCAAAAAGTAGACTTTAGCCAAATAAAGACATAGTTAACCTTATTAAATGATTGGTAAATGTATATGATGTACATGTGTTCATGAACTGCGAGCAGGAGTGACTAAAAAACAGAAAACAATAGTCACGGTACTTATTATGACGATTGATATATTCCGTCCTTTTGAAGTAAACATAGGATTTTTGGTGATATTTCGGAATTTATCAAATGTGATGGAAACATTTTTTATAATGAATTTAGATAGATTTTCTTTTACTGTCTTTAACCCTGCGAGTGGTAATAATTACCCAGAGTTGACTTTATAGGGGGCCTGTATTCCAAAAAGGCTAAAAAAATACTTTTTTTAACACATGACAATCATAATTGAAACTTAAATGCTTACTCTATCACTATTGCTTATTTAGTAATCGCTTAGTTAGTAGTTTTATAAGTTATCTACTTTATGGATACAAAATATAGCCAGTTGAATCATACATGAGCGAGATGTTTAGCCATGAGCCTTAAAGTGGCCTTATTTGGTGCACTTACCTGAGTTAAGAATGTTCAGCATGCTTTATTATCGTTCCACATAGTACCAGAGCGATTTTGTGGGAAGAAAAGTTCAGTCCTGATTGATTTTAATTAGAAAGAAGCAAGTTTTAGATCTTGAGATTTGGGAATTAGGGCAATAAGAGATTCAATTAAATTTGCAAACTAATTAAAACTTTTAAGCAAGTTTCACAGCTTTCCCTTTAATTTAATTTGCAACTAGATGTGCACATACCCATTAATGAAGCAGTTTATCTTATGTAACTACTGCCGTGTACTTTTACTCAATGACTTTACGTAATAGAGAAACGCTGAAGTAAATATTTTAAAATTAATTATAGTTTTGAAAAAATTGAGTAAAAATTTAATGGATTTTTTCTCAACTCAAAATCTTTTTTAGATAAAAATTATCTAATTGTTTCTATATTTAGTAGTGAGTGTTACTTTCTGGAAGTGACAATGATACTTTACAGTTATATCTCGTACGTCGCTTTAGAATGACTGATTTGTTTTCTTAAAATGTGCTATTCAACGTACTGATTAATTAGTGGCGTTATGTGTATTTTCCTATCACATCTAGGTTAGAATTGAAGAATATCGTTAACTAAGATGCTGCAAAAATCTTCAGCTCTGAGAGAAAGAAAGAGAGAGAAAAAAAATTATCAAAGTATTTTCTTTTAATGTTATTTCTGGGATAGTCTCATTTCTTTCTTGTGTTTTTTACAAGAAGTAAATTGGAACGCTGGTTCATATTTAGTGTTTTCTTTTTATTTTTAACTAAGCAAAAGAAGAAAAAAACTTATAATAAGAGAACGAATGGAAACACTTCATTACTATCAAACAAAACCTTTATATACAATGCAAGAAAGGCGTAAATGCATGTAAGCTCACGGGATCTCTGCTCCTCCCCTCCTCGAGAGGAACAAAAATCGTGTTCTACACACAATTGTTTTACAATGCATTACAAGTAACATGCCAATGCATGCATATTTCTCAAATAGAAAAGTGACAGAAGTTTAAACCTACATTTTGGTATACAACTTTTTAAAAAACTGAGTGATTTAAATAAGTTATACACATGCTGATAGACTGGCTGTTATTAATTGACTGTTATTGTTTCAAATAAAGTTATATTTCCAACGTTACCAAAAGTTGTTTATTTATACATAATGTTCATTTATTTTTTTTACCTCAATTTTAAACTAAAACGTTTTCTTAAGCAAAATAGGCTAGAGTGTAGAATGATAGTAATGAATGTAAATATCGATATGATGAAAAAATCTATAACTGTACTAGATAATCTAAATGTTCTATCGGAGCATTTATCATTTCGTCTCATGAGTTATTAAGAGCAGTCAAATCAAAAAATAGTTCTCAACATTTTTTTTCTTTTAGCAAAAAATGGAAAAAACAATAATTCACAACTGCCACATTTTATTGCACACTCAAAGGTTACAGCTTCCTTGTACAAGAGAAGGAAAAACAAACAAAAAAAAATGAGAAAATGATAATGAGAAAAAAAAAGTGGGTGGCATACATAACATGATATTTTCAAAAAAAGTTGTTTAACAAGTTGATTAAAAATATTTTTTCATAGCTAAAATTCTAGATGACATGTAACCGTATTTTTTGTCAGGATAACAACTTTTTATGCAACATCGAATAAATAAAGTAGAAGAGATTCTTAACGCTATTTCACACAAAAGAAAAAAATATATATATTGCTTACATTAAGGTGCTCTTCAAAGAGTGTGACAAAAAAACGTTTCTCAAGATTTTAGAGGAAAAAAATGCATCATCGAAGCAAAATAAAATAAGGAAAAAAATATTCCGCTGTTCAGCTTTCGTTTTCTGTTATTTCTCTTTTAATATTATAGTCCCTATATCTATTACTTTCTCCCTTTTAATTTACTAATGCAAATCTAAAATACTAAAGAGAACGTAAATTTTTCGATACAGATTGCATCTTTTTAACTTTATATCTGAAATTTTTCTTTTGTACAGTGATATTCACAACATTTGAAAATAATAAAGTCAACCATCTAGGTAGTTCTTTTTTTTTTTTCACTTTTTTTTCTAAACATGTGTAGCTCAAATTGCCCTTTTCATTTTTTCCCCGTTTTCTTCTTCCTTTTATCTTTCACAATTCAGCATATTTTTGACACTTTATATTATTTATAGAATTTTAGATTTGCGTTGAAAAATCCTGTGCAGATTAATTATTTAATTGGATTTTCGAAAATTAAGTATGATGAAAACATAGTAAGGACAACTCACAAAAAGTCATAGAACAAATTAAAGATCCAAGCAGTATCCTGATATCTTGATGTGTAAGGGGAAAAAAATCCAACTGACCCGCTGAAGATAGTTAAGGTCCTTGCTTAATGAATGTTTTAGCATATAAATTAAAATCTTTGTATCGTCAGAGATGATATAGTAAGCAGAAATAGAGTGGTTTCGATTAATTTATACGATTTTACTTGAGAATGTGAATTGTTATTATGTAGGTTTATTGTTAGTTTCGTTATAAAGGATTTAAAAAAAAAGTTTTACTATTGTATTGTTAGGGTGTATAGAACAGCCCTCCTTTTCGAAATCAAACTTTCCATTGTGAGTAAAAGTTGTTTAATGTTGTAAAAAAAATGTTTGCAAAATTTTGTCAATCTGAATTAATACCTTCAGTTGCCTCTGATGCCGTTAATTATAACTTACCGTACGTTTTCTTTAGAGCGTGAAAAAAATTTCAGTGCTTTTGTAACTAGGACTTGGGATTTAAATCAAAAATATATATATACACTGGCGGAAAAAAAATCCCAACACCAAGAAAGACTTGCGTTAAATAAGTGAAATTTGGTAGGCGTGTTTATACAACTGAAATATGACATTGATTGAAATTTCATGCTCCGCGCATAAGTGTGGCGCAGCTGGCGTCACTCAGAACATGCAAATAAGGCTTATTTTAAAAGCGTGTTGTAAAGCTTGAGATTTTTATTTTTCCGTGAAATTTGATGCATTGCATTCGTGTTAGCCAGGAATGCCTTTAAGAAGACAAAGAAGCCATTATCAACAGCTTACCAAGTTTAAACGAGGTCGAACAATTTGGCTACTATATGGTGGATTTTCATTACGAGATATTGCAGAAAGACTTGGTGGAAATGTTTCCACCGTGCATGATTATTGGAAGCTATGGTCAAGGGATGGTACTACATCAAGAAGATCGAGTTCCTGGCGGCCACGTGGAACATAGCATTCCAATTTCTTATCTCAAAAATAAAATATGTATTAAAAAACCGATGCAATGAAAAAAAAGCCCATCCCCGGAGACAACTGAAGATATAAACTCAGATCAACAATAACAATAATATCATGCAACTTTTCTGCTCAATTGGAACTTGGAATTTCAATTTTATTAAAAAATAATATTTAGAAAAAAAATTAAAAAATTAACGAATTTGGAATACTGAACTGCCTTAGAGGCAACTGAAGCTATTCATTTCAGTCAATAACATTTTTCAAATATACTAAAAATAACATAGGGCAACTTTTGCGCACTTTTGGAAATTTGCCATAGGAAAAAAATGTGCTTTTCAATGCACCCAATTATATATACCTTTTACTGCGGGATAATACATAAAGAGATTTGTGAAATCGAAAAAAATGCATCTTCATAAATAAAGAAGTCACATAACTATATCGAATAATGATATTAAAACAAATCTATTTCAGAAACCTAATCCGAAACCTAATTATGCCTAAAGTATAATGTACAAAACTTCTAATTATTTGACTAAGTAGCATATGAATCTTGATGAAACTATGTTTTTTTTTTTTCATTTTTTTCTTTTTTGCATTTTTTTTGTCTACTAAGTTTTCCTTTCGAATAATTGACATTGCTGTTTCGACATAATGCACAGTTATAAGAGGGACAGGATAATTCAAGTATGGGATTTTCCGGCTACACACTTTAAAAAATACAAAAAAAAAAGAACTATTTGTGGATGGCTAGCAAAATTTCCTTTTCCTTGTTTAATACGTGAAGAAAAGCGGAAAAATTATTTTTATCAGAGGACGGACATAAGAAAAAAAATATATGTCAGCGGAAAGTGAATACTGGCGGTTATTGTCAGAAGGAAGCCATAAGTCTTAGGTTAGACAGACGCTAACTGCCCGAACAGACATTTCCTTCCTCGTAAATAGGGCAGGTCCTGAACATGAGTCGATGAAGAAAAACGTGAGGCGAGATATTGAGATGCCTAAAAATAACAACAATTGCTCAGTATATCATCTCTGACAGTCAAAATTCCTCTTGGTGAAAGTAACAAATGCTTTTCCTGCCCAGTACGGAGTTACTTCAGTGTTTTTTTTTTTTTTTTTTGTAAAATGATACATGTTAGTTATTTATTTCTATTTTTGAGTTTTATTTCGCAGCAGAATAGTTTTACTCATGGATTTCTGAAGATGAAAAGTTAGAAATTCTCAAAAGTAACATCAACGACTAATAATGACATGATTTTACTAAACAAAGAAACTTTTCGTTAAATGGGCAGAGATTACTTTTCCCCTGTCATCATATGTGTGTAAATTTTGAAAATTTTTTCGCTGAATATTCTAGCAGAAATTTAAATAAGTTTTAGAGATAAGCTTTTCACTAAACATTCACTTTTTAACCAATTTCTGTCTAAACAAACGTTACGACTACTTTATTTTATCGTTTTTACGTCTTGAAGGAGTTACCCCAAGTAGCATCAACTCATCGGATTTTGCTCGGCCGATTATTGAACTCCTCATAAACTGATCCCGTAATGCACGATGACATCGTTCCGATCAGTATCCGAGCACGGTTTTCTATAAGCTACTTTTCATCGGAAAGCGATATCCTTTCAATCAACTTTCCCGATGAAAATAAGCCGAGCATCCAAAATTGATCCTAAATTCATCGGCACGAGACTGCACTGCTAGTAAATTCCTCCAAGTCTCATCGTATTTCGAGCAAAACACATCGGATTTTGCTGCTCGGATTCTGTTTGGGCGATGAGACATATTGGAGCAATTCCCGATGAGAACTCATCGAATCTGATCATCTGCCGATGAGAATTTCATCGGGTTTCGATGAATGGCCGATCATCTGCCGATGAGATAATGCTGCTAGGGACTCTTTTCGTCAGTGGAAATAAGATATTTTTCCATAAGGGGTTTCATTGTGATTCATGTAATTATAATTCGCAGGAAGTACTATGTTTAGACTTTAATACGTATACATTAATATTACTTTATTTATTTCTGTTATGTGCTGCAATATTCGTCTTTTTCAGGTATCTTTACATTTGTGTTGCAACACTGAAAACATTGAGAAACGAACCTCTAAGTAATTTCAATCAGTGAATAATATCGTTTACAAAACCTAAGATCCTTTTGTATCAGGGACAGGATATCTAGACTATCTTTAAGAATTCTAAAATAAAATGTGTGTAAAATTCAGTTTTTTCTTAAAAATGTTAAAGTTTTAGACGAAAATCGGAATCGAAACAGCTTTTCTAATTTAATTTAAAACCCTTTTGGGTAGTAAAGCTGCACAATTTTTACCCCTCTGAATTTTCTTTCTTGAATTATGATCACTTCTATATAATGTTGTTTTTTGACACTACCGAGACTTGTTTTTGAAAACTCGGTAGTTCTTTTATTGGCAAAAATGCGATATATGCACTGTAATGATTAGATCATACATATTGTGTCCTTCCTAACTTATTTAATGCAGAAAAGCAACAAGTACAAGCTTCAGGGTTTCTTATGCTTGTTAAATATAGGTAATGCGATTTCTTTGTGGTTTTTTTTTATTCAGACAACATGCATTTTGGTAGAAAAACTGAAATTTATTGCAGCTTTTGAACATTCTTCCAGCAAAAGCTTTCGTTACATTACACTGATGTGTTTGTATGTGTTATTTGTCTCGAGTTTAAGCAATTCACATAGATTTTCATTCGTATGCATATTTATTTTTTGTTCTTAAGTAGTGTAGTGTTATTCATTTATTTTTTTTGTGAAAGAAAAATATAAATTGCATATTTAATTTGGATTTTTCACCTCCGAAGTCTGTTTGACGATTCAAGGTTTTCGAAAAAGGCATTTTTTCCCATAATGATCAAAAAACAACACTAACCCTACACTGCATGATTTTTTATTTATCTTCGAAAAAAATATATGTGTTTGTCAATGTAATAAGAAAACATGGAAAAATATTTTAAAAATTTAACTCTAAATTTTTACCACTTTCTAATTTAAAATAATTTTGTTGCCAAATGACTACACCATGCATTCAACAGATAAAAATGATTTTAAATGATAGTCTTGAAATTACATTTTTTTTGTAAAAAATAGAGGAATTGAACATTTGGTGCACTGTATTCTTGTAATCCTTTACACTTTGACATTTTACATCATTGTTTATTTGTACTGTGTTCTTTCCGATGATCAATTCTGTCTAATCTGATATCTTTTGGAGGCTCTCTCGCGCAAGCTTTCTTTTTTTTTTTTGGTTTGTAACTAGTTCCTCTGTAGCTAATGTTATCCCTCTTTTTTTTACGCCTTTATTAATTTTACATGTGGGTTTGCTTGAATGTATGTATGTATGTAACTCTGAATAAAAGATAAAATTTACATTCTTTGCAAATATAAAAGTAATGTATTCAATATTATTTTTAATACTAAAAGCTAAACTGTATTGCATGTTGATGTATTATAAGTGCTTGTAAACTTAAGTGCGGATATTCAGTAGTTTTGAAAATCAGAGGGAAACCCTTGATGATCACAGCGCATTCCTATGTAAAAGCGTAATTTTTAGTTTTTTTTTTTTTTTTTTTCAAAACTATATTTTAAAATTATTAATGATTTTACTTGTCCCTGTAAGCACAACGTTTGTGCTAACTGAAATCTAAAATGAACCTGTTTTGAAGGCTTTTCCCTATTGATTTTTTGTTTGTTCACTCTGTTGAACATCAACTAAGCATTGATAATTGCGAGGTCTAATAAACGGTAGAACAGCCGAAAGTACCACTTTTGGGTCCGCATGATTATTTTATACCTTCCAAAAAGAGAAAGAAGCTAGCCCGAAACATAAACAAAGCACATACTTAATGAACTACAGGGATGAATCGAAGTGTTCTCTGGATGCTTACTGCATAATGTTGCTAAATGGCTACAGACATGTATTATGTCCTAGATTTTTTTCCAAATAATTATTTTGATGTAAAACGCATCTTAAACGAAAGATAAATGTTTATTTTATTCATGTTATTTTTTTAAAATACAAAGAAAAATAGTTCATTGTAAAAACTAGTTTCAAAACTTAGTTTAAGTGATTTTAAAAACTATCCATATGGATTCATTTAAGAGCATGTAACAGACCAGTCCTGACATGTATGGAGGATAAATGGTGATAATTGCTTAAAATATACCCAATGCTTGATTTTTATGCATTGAGTTGCCTTATGACTACATCCTGCCATTCATAAGGAGGACAAATTGTCCATGTATTCAATTGGCAACACCATGCAGTGTAGGGTTAAATAGAAGTGATCAGAATTCATGTGCATAGCCTTTTGAGCCTGTTGCGTGGGTTCGAAAACGCATGTGATGTTTTGTGGAAACTTGCAGCTGCACAAAAATTTCCTTCTAGACAGGAAAGAATCTTTCACTGAGATAGCAGTGGTGCAATTTAACTCAAAAGCTTTTGGAACATTTTGCTCTGAGAGTGCCAAAATGCTGGGGGAGGGGGTGTCGTGTATCCAAGTGTAAGAAGCAGAGGCAGTGGACTAGGATGATGAATGCTAAGAACATATTTATTAAGAACACATGAACGGTAAGAACATAAACGAGGTTAAAAGCACAAGATAAAACATGACTAGATGACCAGATACATAGTGACTACCAACAGCCGAGCTGCAAGGTGAATTACCAGGATAACTACAAGTTGGACTGCACGTGCAACATTTTATACGC
>JAXGGA010022414.1:0-15011 GCA_038373865.1 Uloborus plumipes
TAAACAATAATTTATAGATTGTGAAACTCCGAATATGTATAAAAAAATATATCACTCTTATAAATCAGATTTTAATTTAGTAACATGGGAATTAAGTTCTTCATTAAAAATTTTAATAAGTACTCACGAGTTTGTGTAGTTATACTTTTAACAGTAGTAAAACTTTATACAAAGATTGCAAATGAGAGTTTAAAATGTTGCGCAGTAATTGACTTCAATGCAGTAAATGCAGAAATGATAAAATAACTATGTTGATAAAATCATTTTAAAAATATATTAAAGTACTTAATAATATCACACAAATATAAACTTTTTTGTACCCATGAAATACATAGGCTTGCCAGACGTCAAAAAAGGTTAAAAAGGGACAATATTCAAGGTAATTCAACCTTGGCTAGTTTTTAGAATGTTTTACTGGATAGTTTTTTCTGAAAGCTATTAATAAATCATTTCTATTTATGAACTTAAATCACTTAAAAATAAGTCTAGTATATAAACATAGAAATTTAAAAATTTTATTTTTCAACTGCCAATATTTAAAGATTATTTTTCTTTTTTTTGTTTCAATCTTGTGAAAATATTAAGCTGATCCGATAATAAAATGACATGTAAATGCTAAAAATGACAAAGTAATTTTCTTAACTACAGTTATTTATTTTTCACTTTTTTGGTCATCTAATAATTCAAAGTCAACCGTTACCAGGACGTTAAGTAAACTGGTCGCGACACGTTTGTGTTTTTCTAATTTGAACTAAATACATTCTAGATTTTTTTTTTTTTATTTCTTTTCGTAATTAGTGTTAAATTTTGTTTACCGACTATTACTTTTGGCGCAACACTAAGTATAAGCACAATATGAGCAACAGCCAGGAAAAAGACACTAGAGTCGTTCAGCCAAAACACAATTATGAAATAGAACTACACGTTACAAATATCTTTAAATAAATTTTACGGACGAGATAAAGAAGGTAATCATTACAATGTATGTGATAATAAAACAAGCAATTAATAGCAGTCAACTTACCTTGAATACTTTAAGAATCCAATTGAAACTAACTTCATATGACCTGCCTGATTCAATGGCGGTTGGCGGAACGATAACTCTCGTTATACGTTATGATACGAGATGTGCCACTGAGCATGCGCGAGCAGCAGCGTGATTCCAGTCACCGTTTAGGGTGCTGCCAGGGAGTCTTCGGAAACGAAGAAACATTCTAACACCTTTCGAAAGGACAATTGGCACCGAAAGAGAATTTCAAATTCGGTTTGGCACCCCTCAGCACCGTATTGTCACCTCTGATAGCCAAATGGCTCCCCTGTGGCACTCCTAATTCTAACAGTGTATCGTAAATATTTCCAGAGACTGCAGGACATTCTCTAGGATGCAAGGCATCCATAGCAGTAATTGAAATTGTAGATTCCGCAATTTTTCGGAGCTAAAAACTTGTGAACATCTCAAAAAAGATCTAAATGCTAAACTTTTTTCGATAGGCATTATGTCATGTGCCACTGATTTTACGATGCAGTCAATTTTTTATGTCAAATGGCTCAATCTGGTGACAATTTTTAAGAAAATAATAAATATAATTTAAAAAACATCGTGTTTTACGCAAATAACATCGTGTTTTCTTCGGAAAATATTCTTCACATACTTTTATTATTGCTTGCCATTACCCTTATCAAATATTTTGGTGTTAATATTTCCTATAGAATTTAACTGTAGGTTTATAATCGATCATCACTTGAAGAATCTTCATAGTTTAGTTCATTTACCCATTCTCTCGGCTTTAGACCAAATTTTGTGTTGTAGTTGAAATAGTGCTAGTTGGAGAAAATTCACTACTCCGATGCCATTTATTCCTTATGCAAGTAAAAGGACTTTCTATTTTTTTTTTTTTTCATTTTACTTTTATTGTAATATCTTTTTGCAGAATGTCTGTAACAGCCAGGGGTGCCCACAGGGGGGGGGGGGGATTAGTTGCGCCATCAAAATTTTTGGGGGGGATTTTTATAAACTAATTTATTTATTTAAATTATTCATAACGTAGTTTTTAATTTCACTTATTTACTGATTCTTTTTAATTTAATTTATTCATTGATTTACTTTTTTAATTTAATTATTTATTTTATTTCTTTATTATTTATTTGTGTGTGTGTGTGCTTGGAATGTAGGGTAGGGAAAAAAAGCGATTCTATTCTGCGCATAATTAGTACTTTTAAAAAAATAAAATTTTATGAAAAAATAAGTTATAATTAAAAAACTAAATATAATAAATAAGAGGGATAAAAATAAAAAGCACAAGAGGGGGATTTGCGCCGTTGAGCTTGGGGGGATGGGCACCCCTGGTAACAGGTCTAAAATGGGGATAAATTTACACTTACTGTAGGAAAAATATTTTTGGTGAAACTTTTTCCACCCACATTTTGATTTTATTATTTTGCAGTAGTTTTTATTTTTTGCTTTAGACCGTTATTTATAAACCTGTTTCCTCTTAGGTTTAGGTTAGTCAATGTAATTTGATTTAGAATGACGTATTTTATTTGTAGGGTAATAATTCCAAGATTAACGAAAGGGATGTCGATCGGTGAACGAAAAGCTTTTCTTTGTCTGGCAGAAACAGAACCCCCAGAAGTAGAAAGTTTTGTAGCTGTCTGCGACACACACACAAGCTTTGAGAATTTCATTATCTGTCTGCAAATTTTGCATGTAGTTTTAATAAATTAGTCATTCATTAAACCGGCATCTTTAGCCTTACTTTTTTATAATTTAATGTGTATTTTACTTTATAATCATGGATTACTTTATAACAGAGAATGTTTTTGGATTTTTGACATTTTCATAAGGAAATTTTGACAGCTGAGATTCTGAACTTTTCTTTTTTCAATTTTGGAATATTCTCGGCACCAAAAAGAGCTAATTTTATCAACCTCGCTGATTTTTAAAGGAAAAAAACTATTTTCCAACATTTGGAGACTCATAGATTCAACTATCAAAATACACCCAGACAGGCAGTTGCTTCTCTCAAATGAAGAACCAATTTTCACCGGCCATACCTTGACGGGCAATTTTCTAGTTTAATTATAATTGATTCATAGCACTTTACCTAAAACGTAGCAAGCATCATAATTCATTCTTATTTATTTTGATCATAACTTTTGATGTCATAAATTAGGAGTGTGTAACGTGCCTCCTGCAAATCATAAATTTGCTACCTGCTGAGCATGTCACCCAAAAAAGAGAAAGAAAATGTGAATATCTTTCAAAGGGTTTTAAATAAAAATTCTTAAAATCTGCCTTACATATTACACATGAAAACACGAGATTGGTAAAATAGTATGAAAAAGTTTAGTCTCTAATTTTCACTTATGGGGGGGGGGGGGGGAGAGTGCGACACCAAAGGTTAGCATCCTTATCCACTTGTCTAAGTTATGAAACCCATTGCTTCAGATCATTATGAACTTTTTTTTTTTATTTGTTCCCGTAGCTATTTTATTCACCTTTTAAAATTGTTATAAGATATTATTTGACGCTTTCTGAGATATCAGGTTTCAAAAATGCATTGAGAAGAACTTTTTTTTTCTAAGAGCTGTTGTTGGAATAATTACAATATAGTGTAAGGATTTGTGTTACATTTTTATGTATCTTTAAATTGGTTTGATTTTGGAAGAAAATGCACAAAAACAGTTGTAACGTAGTGTGTGACATCTAATGTAACGTGTGTGACAGGCTCTGAAATTTCAGGTTACACTTATCTTATTTCACTTCGAAAGGTTAAAATACTGAACTTGTGTGAAATATTTTCAAGCAGTACTTTTTAGGGATGCACCAATAAGCAAATTGGCCGATTACCGATTAATCGGTTGTTCATAATCGGCTGAGTAATTGGCTTGGCCGATTAATGATAATTTTTAAAATTATCAATTTTTACATCACTTTTTCTTTTACAATATCGATTTTAGAAATACCAGTGATTAATTTGTTTCTAAAATACTACATTTGCCCGATTTTCCTAACTTTTCCGAAGTAATTTCAAAATTTCATCCAATTTTTTCAGCTAGTTTTCATACTATTGTTTAGGGATGCACCGATTAATCGGCAGTGCCGATTAATCGGCCATAATCGGCTGCTTTGCCGATTATTAATAATCGGCAAAATTAGGCTGATTAATCGGCCAAATATATTTTTTTAATATTATTCTTCAAAGTATACCTTCACTAAGAAACTATGATGAAAAATTTTAAAAACAGTAATAATCCTCATAGTTGATATAAAATTTTTAATAAATTAATTCTCCAACTTTGAATAAATATACATAGACAATGTTGCAACACATTTTTCATGTGGCAACAGTTTTCTCCTTAGTACAGTGCTTTTAGATAACCTCTAATTTTCACAAAGAATAAAAGTTGAATTAAATTGCTACTAATAATTAAAAAATGTAAAAGTACTCCTAAATTGGAGTGCTCACCACAGACTCCCCCTCCCCTTTTTTTGAATTTTTATGTCCAATTAACATAATTAATAATGTGTTAATGTAATACTATTGACAATAATTTGGAAATTGGTTCTAAAAAATTTGATAAAATATTAAAATTATTTTGTGAAAATTAGGAAAATGGAAAAAAAAATCTATTCTCGAAAATAAATTACTTACTATTTCTTCACTCGGAATTGTATAAGTTAAAACAGTGATGGTAAAATTGGCAGTATTAGAAGCAATCATCTTTATCATTAATCGGCTCAGCCGATTAATCGGCTGATTATCAACAACCGATTAATCGGTAATCGGTAATCGGCCAATTTGCTTATCGGTGCATCCCTACTATTGTTGATAGAATTAACAATCATTTATAGTAATGCTTGCTGAAAGATATTCACTGTTACTAAGTTAAATCATCATAGTTCCTTATTGAAGGTATGCTTTGAAAAATAATATTAAAAAAAATATTTTTTCGCTGATTAAGCGGCAAAATTTGGCCGATTATAAATAATCGGCAAAGATGCACCGATTATGGTCGATTAATCGGTGCATCCCTAGCACTTTTCTTATACATTTTTGAGCAAATAAACACTAATTTATTTAATTACATTTAAATAATATTATAAGGAATATGCACACTCATTTTGAAGCTTATTATTAAACAGTTGCCAAATGCGTACATTTGAAAAACAAGTAATGAAAAAAATAAGCGCTTGAAAACTCTTTGTACAAAAATAGAAATTTAAGAAAAAGAAAAGAGAAATGAAAATGCCTCTAGTTCTTGTTATCAACATTGTCCAGAAATGGGAACTACCCACGAGACCCTACTACTTCTAGAGCACCGATTTTCTGAACAACTTAGTTAAACTTCTAGTGTAGAATGTCATGATAGTTGGCCCTTTACAGTATCTCCCTGAGTTAAGCATTAGACTGACTTCTATGTGATATTTTGTAATGGATAAAACTTCTGGAAATATTTGGCATCATAACTCATAGCACCAATTTCCAGCTACTAGGTTAAACTTCACATTCGGGAAATCAGACAACTCGCAATAATTTTTGATAACAATATCAGGATGCTTATTTTTTGTGTACATGTAATAAATTAATTTTATTTTCTACATGGTTCAATAGTATTACATGCATTCTTTGCATGCCATCAATTTTTTGCCACAACACTCCATGCATTTTAAACTGAGTTTTCTGTTTATCTCATCTTCGTTAATGTGAATACTCTGATGAGAAGTAAAATTTTAGAATAAAAAGAATTAAAAAATATAAGAATTAAAACTTGAAGGATGGGTTGCATTGCCAAATGTTGGAAACAATGGAAAATTTTTTAACTTAATTATTTTGTAGCAAAAAAAAAAAAAAAAAATTCTATGCATCATGTAAATAAAATCACACTCGTTACGTACCGTGTGTGACATGCAGATTTGGACCTGGAGAGAGCTAACAAATTATGACTTCCTCTTAAAATTTCTGCTACATGTTCCTTACCACAAGCTAACTTATAATATGAAACAAAATCATTTCTGAAAAATTTTAACTGCTTAGGCGATTAAAAGTATCTTTTTACTGTAACTTGTGTGACATTTTTTACTCATATATATTTTGTATCACTTATCCACCTCAAAAATTGAAATTTTGATTTAACACATTAATTGAACTAAAAAGGAAAGTTAACAAAAGTTAAAACAAGTTTTTTTTTTTGTTTAATTTTTCAAATAATTTCGCAGAGAGGGAGATGAAAACTGGACTGCAAATTTGCTTTTGTAAACCATGAACACTAGACTCCCAATTTCCATATTTATAAAGCATATAAAAAAAAAATTTCATGTGATTTTTGTGCTTTTTCTAACAAAATACAAACTAATAAATAATAGACAAATGAAGAAAATTGAATTTTTGAAAAAATATTTTTTGCTAAAAAGAACCACTTTCCGTGGAATCGCCCAATAGCAATTATAAAAAAATAATTCTAATAATAAATAAATAAAATTTTAAAGTTACTATTTGCATGATGTTCGGTTTTCGTGCCTAGATGTAGGGAATTTTATGTGCCCAATCTTGGCTTTTTTTGCTAAAAAAATCGCCCCACCCCCTCAATTTTGGGTAAGATTATATCGGAAAACTAAAACTTTGAGCGATTGTGATAAGTTGGAGTTCGAGCTAAACAGGAAGTTGAGTGTCGTCATTTCCTGAGAAGACTCAAGGTGATAATATGGTATTACATTTGTATTTAGAAAATTCAGAGCTGTGAACTTTCTCTTGTAATTTCATTCAAGAACGCTGAATTATTCTTACTTGCAAAATAAATATGTCAACTTTTAGCTAACACTCATAATTAGATGATGCTTTAATTTTTCCTTCTGTGCTTCCTCTGGCTAAGAAATAAATGATTTAGGTTAAAATCAAATTGTTTGAAACTGAAGTGTCATTGACAGCAATACTAAAATGTGCTATCAAACGATAATGTTATATAAGGAATTTCGTTAGTGGAGTTTTAGCTAACTGAACATATTTTCATGATAATATTTCATTTTCTTCTCAATCATTTACATGAATGGCTTTCACGCGAGGAAAAGTTATATTCAACTATTTATGTCGGTAAGGGAAGTTTAAAAACTGAACTTAAGTTGAATCTTTCATTTCGATAAGGAAGCATCTCTATTTTTGATTTCATCTGTCACGTTTTGAAAAGTAAACAACTGTTTTATCATTTTATTATGGTATAATCTGGTGAATGAATCAAAAACAGTTTTAATTAAATACGTTATTATTGCAGTTACCTACGAAAGCGCAAAAGATAACTTTTTTCAAACTTTCGCAGGCAATTTTATTTAGTTTTTAAGATACGTTACTTTGGGAATTTAACTACTGAATTAAAGGTTGATGAATTGGATTCTTGTTATACAAACTCAGTTTGAATTATGTGGATGGAAAGAAACTGTAGGGAAAGAACGTTCACCGAAACCTTTTCATCAAAGAATACAATGTCGAGACTCTTCTCCTATCGCGTCCTTGACTAGAGCTCTGTTTGGTGTGTTCAAGAGAAACAATGGTGGGTGCTTTTCCAGCAGAAAATGATCTTCACCGTAATTTCAGACACCCAACATGAAGCTGCGCGACGGAAGAGTAGAAAATCAATGCCGCAGACTAATCGATATGGAATGATCACGCTCCTTGTTACATAATCATAACTTAATGCCTTCCAATCCGCCTTTGGATCCTTAGCGCTCGAATGTTTGTTAATGCTCAATAAAGATGTACAGCAGTAGGGCTATCATTAGTAATAAAAGTGACATAATCTGGGTGCGTAGTTCTTTCAAACTGGTTGCTCTAGCAAGGGGAACGCGTCGTCGTCGAAGGATTCAATTCGACCTTTTCGACTTGGCAGTTGGGTGGAAGATGGCTCCTTGATGGTTGTTTTATTTGTTTGCTTTTTGGTGGGATGGAAATCGGTTGCTCAGAAATTGTGAGTACTAAATCCTGTGTCCATTATTTTTGAAGCACCACTTTTCTTCCTTTAATCAGCGTCTCAAATTCTGAAACTAGAGTTCACCTATTTAATATTATTTATTTCTTTATACTGCTAATTTTTTTTTCAGCGAAAAAATAATGTATTTGTTTTAGATAGTCCAGTAAAGCTGATACTACCAGCAAAAATTGGAAAGAAGAGTTTCCGTTCAATTGTGAATAAAAAAAGGGGGGGGGGACGAAGTTGACGTTGAGTAGGTTGTGTGATTGAAATAAAATACTTAATATTTGTATTAAAAACTGTTTTCATATGTTCGCAGTTTCAAAACATTATACACTTCAGGCTACACCATTACATAATTTAATGTACATGGGATGTACATGGAAACACTTATCTTTCTAAAAAGCTATTCAACCTAATATCAAACTAAAACAAACACTTATATTGAATCAACAAATACTGCTGGCAAAATTAGGATAACATTTCCGCATTTAATCCATATTTGTAGCTTAAAAATGTATGTTTTCTATCCTACTGTTATAGTGGTTTCGTAAAAAGTCTTGCACATTCTTTTACTACTGCTCTTTATTTGATGCATTTGAGTTAAATTTCTCTCTTATTAATGTGCATGCGAAAATACGTGTACATAGGTAAAATTCCTTTCCTACGTTTGCGGATGTTCTACCTCTTGCTGGTGTATATTATGTAAAACATACAAAAGCATCTATTAGTAGGGTAACATTGCAACATAAAAATGAGTTTTCTTATTTTTCTTCCTCTTTTTATGTAAACCATTTATGTATTTAAACTTCAGTGAAACGGCAATTATACAAAAATTTGTTAATAATAACAATTAATATGAAAAATAAAATTTAAAAAAACGAAGCACCTCTTTGAAACATAGCTGATAAACTAAGGATTTGTTTCAAGCTTAAGTTTCGACTTCATAAAAGCTCTGATTCATTATTAAGTAAATCTTCATTGTCCTACAGCTTGTGAAATGTTGCATGACGTTGAATGCACTATTTTCTATAAAATTCCGCGAAAACAATTTTATAATAAAAAGCAGTTTGAATTATGTTGGATTGAAATTCGAGCCAGTCTTAATCTTTATGTATCATTACATAAATGTTTTAAGACATATTTTCATTTTAACTTTTTCACAGGGAAAACTTAAGCGTTATTTATATTTTAGACATGAAAACAATGTTATATTGCTATGCATTCACAGGGGTGCCCACAGGGGGAGATTATGGCGCAAGTTGCCCCATCAAAATTTTCGGGGGGGGGGGATTTTTTAAAACTAATTTATTTGTTTATTTAAATTATTTATTAATTTATTCTTTAATTTAAATTACTTATTGATTTTTTTCAAATAAAAATTATTCATTAATTTATTTTTTCAATTTAAATTATTTATTTAATTTGTTTATTATTATTTTTGATTTATTTATTTATTTGTTGTGTGTGTGTATGTGATTGGAATGTCTGGAAGGAAAAAAAAGCGATGCTATTCTGCGCATAATTCGAACTTCTAAAAAAGTAATAATATATAAAAAAAATAAGTTCTAATTTTATAAATAAATAAACATTAAAAAAATAAATAAATATAAAAAAATAAATAATATTAAAAAAATTAATAAATAATATTAAAAAAATAAATATTTTAAAAAATAAAATAATAAAAAAAGGGTAAAAAAATAAAATAAAAAGCACAAGGGGG
Source organism: Uloborus plumipes (assembly GCA_038373865.1). Taxonomy (NCBI): domain Eukaryota; kingdom Metazoa; phylum Arthropoda; class Arachnida; order Araneae; family Uloboridae; genus Uloborus; species Uloborus plumipes. The sequence goes on from JAXGGA010022414.1 coordinate 9,686, forward strand.
TTGTGAAAAATTTTGGGGGGGAATTTGCGCCATTGAGCTTGGGGGGATGGGCACTCCTGTGCATTCATACACCCAAAAAAAAAAAAAAAAAAAAAAAAAACTTTTTAGCGTCGCAGTAAATCCTAGTGTAAGTTTAAATTGCCTCTTGCCTCGGAGCAAATCTAAATAAATTCCTCGATTTCAATATTTATCTATTAGAACTTCGGTTATTAATGTTGCTTTCCAATGACAGTTGAGTTCATTAGTAGAATTTTCCGAAATCTCAAGTTAATGGGGGAAAATCAAAATGTGCGTACTTTTTTTTTTGCTTTAATTTAAAAGCATGCGATATGAATTTTTAAAATAATTTAAAGATTTGTTTTTAAAAAATCTTTGGCAAAAGGTTACCGTTAATTCCGAGCAGAAGGAGTACTTATCTTAAGTGGTCGATGGAATCTTACAATAGATTAAGCTTGCAGAATTCCTCAATTCAATTCCAAAATAAGAATACAAATGATCGTTTGTGTTTTACCCTTAAACTGAAAAATTTATGCAACGACGTAATTTTTACTAATTCCTTTTTTCTTACTATTTGTGCAACGTGCGGTGATGAGAAGCGTTATTACCAGCAAAATGTCACCCCATCACTCTTTTATATAAGAATGTGACAATCAGGATGTCAATGGTTTAAACCAATTGATTACAATCGCGATGTAAATCAAATACTTTTTAAAGTATTGTATCAACATGATTTGTAAAGATTGTTTTAAAACTTAATCTTTAGAAATCATGTTGAAAATTCTTACTTACCCTAGTTTTGCCCTTTTTGGTAGTCCAAATATACAACCTTTCTCCCTTATATTGATTTTGTCTTCAGGGTTTGTCCGCTCTAAAAGCACTTTCATCTATTCAAACTCTCTCTCTTTACTTATTCAACCTGAAGATTCAAATTTTAGTCAGTGGCCAGTGGACGCTTTTAAATTAGTCGCTACTTTTTTATTAGTAGCCACTGTCTTTAGGACTTTATATTCATTTTTTGATAACCAATAAGGGAAAAAGGAAAGTTAAAACTAGCATTACTTCTACCATGAACTCTTGTAAAAAAAATAAATAAATAAAAGTAAATATGTACTGAAAAGATTATTTGAAACAAATATTCATCAAAGGAAAAAAATTAAGTTTGTAATTTTTTCTTGAATTGAATATATAGGTTTTTATATGCTTTTCAAGAAAGTGGATAAATAACAATGGGTAGTGGCGTGCATAGCAACCCCTCGGCTTGTTGGGGGGAGGAAGGTTGAGGGCGCACTTTCATATCCTCAACCTGAACGGAACAAAATGCATGTGACGTTTTTTTTCTTTGTGTATACAACTGCTTTTTACCGGAAGCAAAAAAAATAAAATAAATTTTTAGTTGATGGGAAAGTTTTATACTGGGATATTGTGTTCATAGTGCAAACTTTTATTTTTGATGCAATTTGTTTTATCGATTTTATTACAGCAAATGTAAATTCTGCAATGTACTTTGACCTGCTACATTACCATCTTGTCGAGGAAAATTAATTTGCTATCATTAAGTACCTATTATCAGTTGCTAAATGCTGGAATTCATTGCTCTTGTGCTTTCCCCCTTTCAGTCTGAGAGAATAATTAATACAAGCAAGGCCGAATAATGCTTGCGTTTGGCGGACTGCCAAGTTAATGCGGCATTGAAAATCCGCTCGCTCTCAATGTCGCCATGAGTTAAGAGGAAGCGTTGTTTTTATTGTCAGCTCTTTAAAACCGAGTTTAGATTCCCTCTTAGTTCGCTCAATATGGAGAATTTCTGCCTTGAACTCCTTCACGGAAAAAAGTATTCTCATTTGAATTTTCTATGACACTTAACTTCGTCGCATTTTGTGCGACAAGTATGTGGATTAAAAAGAATGGGATATTTGCAATTCCTATATCCCATATTTATAAAATAAAAAAAAAATTATCACACCAAATATTAATTGATTGGTTTTAATGTAATTAAAAACATGTTTGAAAGTATAAAATGATTTTTAGCGCTAATGCAGTTATTCAACCGCAACACACAAATTTTCTTAAAAGAATTGCGGTGCGTAATATAAGTATATGCTTCGTTATTGGCTGCTAAAAATTCGGGTTCGTGAATAGACTCCATCTCTTTAGCATGACTGACAGCGGAAGTCACTTTGTTAGTGCATACAAAAAACCACTCGGCATTTTTCATTACTTATTGTATTTTTCAGAACTGGGTAACCGAGTCTCGCTCGGTTTAAAAAAGGTTTCTAAAATCGTTTTTTTTTTTTTTTGTTTTTTTTTTTTTGTTTTTTTCGAAAAGTTTCTTAATCAGATAAACTTGGAAATCAAAACATTTACTAAAATTAAATTTTTATTCAAATCTTTGGAACAGTTTCCGAGATACAAGAGGAATAAATACATATTGTAAATATTTCCTAAACATATCATTTCAGCTGTAAGATGTCAAGTGCTGAATATGGCTTTCCTCATAGATATCCGTCTAGTGCGACTTAGTTTGCATCCATATCGTTAGTCATTTCCGAGACACGAAACTACATAAAAAGAAACACATTTTTACATTCTTCGTTACTTTTTTTTTTTTTTTTTTTGTGTAAAATCTCTTTTTTGCAGAAGAAACATTGATATACGAACACGATTAAGAAAAAACCAAAACTTCATCTAAAAACATAATTTGCTTCAAATGGTAAGAGCTGTTCCCGAAATACGAATTACATTTAAGAAATGGGTTTTTTGTGTAAAATCGCGAGTTTTACAGAAAAAATGCCAATTTAAATGAACTTGGAAACCAAAACTGCATCGAAATACAAAATTTCATCGAAATCGTTAGAGCCGTTTTCGAGATACGAATTACATTAAACACTGGTTTTTTGTGTAAAATCGCGTTTATAAAAGAAAAAGCGCTGATGTAGATGAACTTAAAAACAAAATTTTCATCCAAATCATTAGAGCCGTTTCCAAGATACGAATTACATTTAAAAAAGTTTTCTTATTGATTAAAATCGTGTTTTTACAGAAAGAACTTACATGTAGATGAGCTTAAAAATCCAAACTTTATCTAAATACAAAATTTCATCCAAATAGTTAGCTCTGTTTTCGAGATACGAATTACTATAAAAAATGGGGTTTTGTGTAAATTCGCCTTTTTACTGAAAAAACGCCGTTGTAGAGGAACTTTGGAAGCAAAACTGCATCTGAATGCAAATTTCATACAAATCGTAAGCGCCGTTTCCGATATAGGGTAAGTGCTCCAGTAGTCGGCCATTTAAGAGATCTTTTGTGGATCTTGGCTAACCTAGAACTTTCAGCTATCAATACAGAATCAAAAACAAGGTAAAACTTTAGAATGAACCTTTCTGATAGTGAATCACCTACTTGTTTCAGAAATTGAAAAAAAAATTATGTTAAAATCCAAGCTGTTGTCAACACTAGTAAATGCTCCAGTAGTCGGCCACAGAAATCCAGTGCTCGGCCACGTTGAATCCAGTAGTCGGCCACTTCATTTTCATTGATCTTATCTGATATAGGGGGTTGAATTAAAAAAAAACAAAACAAAGGGAAACTTACAACGAACCAGACCAGTCATTTGGGGGGGGGGGTCAGTAGGGGGTTCAATTGCTCCCCCCCGGTTTTGAGAAATCAGTTAATCAATATATAAATGGGCGTGGTGTTTGCTTTTTTCCGATGACATTGCATTGTGTTTGCACCCTTTGCCCCCCCCCCCCCTCTAAAAACGTGAAATGACTGGCCTGCAGCGATGCATTATACTTAGTCTGGTCATATTTTTCGTGGTACCTCTGGTACTCAACTGTGTAGATGATCATGTTAGTGTACTTCTTGATACACGATGTACTTTACTTATTTCTCTAACTATCAATCTACCATTATTAATTTTAGACAGTACAATTAGCGCAGAATTCTCGGGACATTAATGTTTTTCTACTTGAGCTGCCTAAAAACAGTTTATTTTAAAAACTCGCACTAAAAAATTATTTTTTCCTGAATAACGTCTAAAAATATGTCTATATCAAAAAGAAAGTTAAAAAAAAAAAAAAAGCTTCTGAAGAAAAGAATTTCAGTAGCACTTACTAAAGATCCAAGAAGGGACAAAATAAACGAAGTTTTTTAAATGTACAAAATATTCTTGCTTAGGAAGTAAAAAAATAGGAATAGTTTTGTAGTGAACAGCAGTTTTTAGTGATAATGACCAAAGAATCAAGAAATGAAAAACTGCTTTACTGTTTACGTAAACATAAAGACGTTATAATAGAGTCGACACAATTCATGACCAATAATCACGTCGGCATTTAACTGGTTCACATTCATTAGAACGGAATTTCAACATACGGAACATAAAACTAAAACTGTAGTTTCAGAAATGTGTGTGTGTGTGTGATTGCGTCCAAAACAAGTGCAAGTAAAAATACATTCAACAATCCGCTGAAAGGAATCTCTATCGAGGCTTCACCTAGCACAGAATGTTCCACTGAAGCAAGGTTATTTGTTTTAAACTAATTGAAGTAAGATGAAATAAAGAAGTAAATGGAACTCGGGATGTCATGAAAGTAATCTTACAGCTTTCGACAAGAATATTAGTAAACGAGGAATAGCCTTGAAAACAAACCAAAATTTAGTTTGCAACAATGTAACCATGTAGTTTTGAAATTAACTCAGTACAATTCTAATCCTCTAGCGAAGAAGACTCAAGAAGTCAAACATTTGGGGAGAATCATTAGTGAAAATATACCAACATTTGAAACAATTTTCCTAAATAGAGCACAGGGGTCTTGAACCTTTGATAAAGCAAAAAGTTAAGCATAATAGCAAAAGAAAGAATAACTACATGCTTGGCACTCATTAAATAACTTGAGCCTTTGTGACTATTGAAGTTTTGCATCTTATCTCCTATAATTGGGGAATGTTTATTAACTGCCGAATAAGTATCAATAGAAGTCAAATCACTCGTTTCGCCAATTTCGTGAGTTTAAGATAAAATTTGATAAGAAAAACTATTAAAACACCATTTGATAACTAGATGAGTATTAAAACTTATAATCTTTACTCAACGAATGCGTATTTAAAAATCTCTTTTTTAGAATTTTCAATTAAATTTACAACACTAGGAGCAATAAAACGTCGAGATGGTGGTCAAAAGAAGTCAAGACATTCAATTTAATTACTATTTTTCAAGAAAAATAAACTTTGGAAAAGGTATTTTTACTCAAAACAGTTAAATTGTCGCTGCATTTTAATAAGTTAATTTAGTTTTAATTTGATGAACCCATATTAAGCATGAAAAGCT
>JAXGGA010022415.1:0-15010 GCA_038373865.1 Uloborus plumipes
TAACAACTCAAATATTTACACCCCCAGTTTGTCACGAATCAATGCAAAATAATGTTTTACAATGATTTATTTTCTAAATATCGCCGATTTTAACATGATTCAGTGAATTTTTCGCAAAATGTACCCAATAACGCCAAATTGAATCCAAATTAAAAAAAAAAAATCATTTTTTCGCCAAATTTGTCGCCAACTTGGCGGCAAACACTTGGCGACCAAAAGTTTGGCGATATATCGCCAAGTAGTTGCATTAAATCATATCACTCAATCTGCATTGAAATTAACATTGATTTACCCCACAAAGGGGTAAAAGACCCCCTTGGGAACATTCGAATGCAACCACAAGGAGAGGTGCACAACTAGACCGCCCTCAGAGCCTACATACCAAACTAGAAGCTTCTACGGCAAAAAGTTTTTGAGTTATGCGGCAGGCATACATACATACACACATACATACAAACATACATACGCACATACATACAAACATACATACATACGCACATACATACGTACATACAGACGTCACGAGAAAACTCGTCGTAATTAACTAGGGCATGGTCGAAAAGGATATTTCGACTATTTATATGTTAGTAGGTACTTATGCACGTACTGATAGGTCGAAAAAACTACTCAACATTCATTCGGGGGTGAGCAAAATCAAAATTTAGACCAAATTTTGAGTGAAATTTTCTTTGTGATCACAATACTTCCTTTACTAAGTAAAAGGAAGTAAAAATGGCTGAAGAATCATCAAGTTTTGCTTCATATTTTGCATAATACAATAGTTTCATTATATTTTTTAATTATATTTCGCGTTCGTTTATATTAAATCTATATCAAGTGGATACGCGGTATTTATGTATATTTTTAAATAAAACATATCATTCACAATGCAATAATATATTTCGTAATAACATATCTACTCCGCATGTAGTCGAATATGTAAATACTGGACATTTAGTAGCATACTGTGCAGTTACTGCCGACTGCCAGTCAATTCCGCATGACAATTAGAGTGAAAAGGGCAGGTAAACGGCAGTATCTGCTTTACCTCTCTCTGCGCTTGCAAAATCAAAATTCAATCGATTACCCAAAAAATATATCGGTATAAACATATAGTATCGCCTATGTTCGAAGTTCAATGTTTCATAGATGTTTGTGGGAAATCAAAAACGCGTTTCTTCAAATATCTCGAAAACTCATTTTTGCAGATACTGCCGTTTACCTGCCCACGGCAGATTTCATGTGATACGGAGCCTCTTTTCTGAACGTTGAGCGCAGAAACAGCTGGGGAGTTATAACATTTTTCTCTCTCCTGAACAACTTGACTTGCGCGGCTTTGGCACTCACCGACTCAATTGACGAAACACGTTTTGGATTCCTCATTAGTAGAGCCGCTATATAGACCGCTATATATGGCCACCCTCACATCCTACCTTTTGGAAATAGCGCCACTGTTCTTTTTTTTCAGTTTTTGAAAGTGTCTAGCTTTGAATTCTATTTGGATGTAAAGGGAAGTAATACATTAAACCTTAATGCTCTTCTGAGGAGATAGAGAAGGGAGAAGATCAAAATGCATTAAGATTTGTAACAAATCGGGAGACACATGGAATCCCAAGTTTAAATAGGATATTTATGGAACCTAGGATATCTACTGAGGTATTCTAGTGAGGTATTCTCAGACCCACGGAGACTCGAACTCATGATATTTGGATTATTAGCACGATGCTCTAACAAACTGGACCTCTGTGCTTCCCTTACGGAATGAATGCATTAAAGCAAAGCTTCTTTTTTTTTTCTTTTAATGCAGAAAGAATCTTTTTTCGGCAAAACTACCGAAATATTTATTGTTTTTCTTTTTTTGGTCAAAAGTGTCGGAAAACATTGTTAACATTTTTGAAATAAGAAAAAAAAAAGACATAATAATAATAAAAATCACTTTGAAAAATACTATGCATAATGTTTTAAATGGATATCCAATTAAATATTTATCCAAACCTATTCAATATTTATCGGCTATAGACTAAAGCAATGCGCATTAAAGTATTAAAATGCATCGAACTTTAAGCTTCTACTCTGTTAAAATATTTTTTAAATGTTATACTGGGATGTATTGAGTAGAAATCAACGTATTTTCCATGATTTTAACAACAACAACGCAACTGTAGCTCAGATATATAGCATATAAAGAAGTCTATATAGGGGTCTTACTCATTAGCACTGTAGTAAACTGCTGGAATTTGACGTTTTTCTCGTGCTTTATTTTCAGCGGTAGCCAAAGAAGCGAGCTTGTGCAAGAAAATCAATGAAATTTTTCAATAAATGAAAATTGTAAAAAAAAAGAGGAAAAATTTGCACATTCTGCGCTTTTCCTTCACACGGCAGTACAATAGAGAAGCTTTGGAATTTTTAAATTTTATTTTTACATGATAGAACAACATACATGATTATCATATCGGTGTAAAAAAAATCCGATACGACAAGCAGTTTTTTTTAAACAATTTTTAAAGTTCAAGTGACAGTGACGTCACGAGGCTCATGGATGTTTTTCACCAGAGCGTCACAGATGCAGCGAGAAACTGCTTATCGGCCCAACGGAAACCGGTTTCCTGACTGTTATATGTTTTTCCCGTGGGCTGCCGGAAAAAGGTAGAAGTTGCCAAGTAATGCTTAGCTAAAAATTTGAATATGGTTTTCGCCGCAAAAAGCTGAGAACAAGCAACGCTGACACCCATGGCAGGTTATTGGATTGCTCTTTGACGAATCTAATTTCCATAGTGAATTAATAGACTTAAACTGATTGACAACGGAAGGGAACAAAAACTTAGCAATAAAACGCTAGTATAGCTGCAATACAATTTTGTGTGTGAACGGCTTAAAATTATAGCTATTCGACGTCACTGGTTTCGTTTTCAAGGCACGCTTTTTTTGCGCGTGGGTTTTTTAAAAATTGATTAAAAATCAAGCATTGTGCTTTAAAATTCGGCAATGGTGAATTTTTGTGTTTTGTAAGCGTCTCAACAATATCTAGCAGTCAAAGTTGGAATATTTAATAGGTTGAAACTTCCCTATTTGTAAAATGTAATAGAAATTATATATTTGGGGGCCACGGTGGCCTAAAGTTAGAGTATTCTCCTCGAAGGCAAGTGATCTCGGGTTCGAGTCCCGCCTTGCCCATAGTTGTAATTTCAGCCTCTCTGTGCCGTAAATCTGTCCTGTGCTTGTCAGGAGGCAAGGCGCATAGCACGCAGTCCTCATGTATGTAGAAGCTGATGGCTTCTGTGTAAATATATATATATATATATATATATATATATATATATATATATATATATATATATATATATATATACCAGGTGTGTAAGTATGAAACCGGAATTTTTCTGCAGGAAAAACACGTTTATTGTAATGATAAGATACAAAGTACCTTATTCAAAGTATTGTCCGTCGCTATCTATACATTTTTGCCATCTTTCTGACAATTTGTGGATTCCGTGCCAAAAAAACTGTTGATCTTTTGAGGCAAACCAGTTATCGAGCCATTTTCGTACAGCTTCGTAAGAAGTCAAGCGCTGCTCAGCAAGTGCGTGTCCCACCGATGCAAACAAGTAATAATCGGATGGGGCAAGGTCCGGTGAGTAAGCCGCATGCAAAAGAATCTCCCAACGGAACGACCCTATCGTTTCCTGGACCCGTTTTGCTTTGTGTGCTGGTGCGTCGTTATGCAGCAAAATCACCTTGTGTTGTTTTTGTTGGTATTCTGGTCGTTTTGCACTCAAAGCTCGATTCAAATTGGTCATTTATTGTCGGTAGCGTTCAGTACTGACGGTTTCCCCAGGTCTTCGTCCAACAAATCTTGCAGGTCAGCGTCTTCAAACTTTTTCGGTGGTCTTCCACGTTTTTCGTTCCTCACGTCAAAATCGCCACTTCTGAACCGTTTGAACCACTCGAAACACTGTGTTTTACCGAGAGAATGCTCACCATACGCCTCCACAAGCATTCGATGCGATTCGGCTGCGGTTTTCTTCAGATGAAAACAGAAAACTAGTGATGTCGGCAAATCGTAATTTGTTGGCACAAAACTCGACATGTTTATCTCTAATAAACTAATGCTACTGAATGAAACTCGTGTTATTGTGAGTTGGAAATCTTAGTCGGATATCTATACAATAACAAGACACCGCTGACGTGCTGAGTCGGTAACTACATCGACATCTAGCGCCACCTATGGGAAATTCCGGTTTCATACTTACACAGCTGGTATATATTATTTATATATTTATATAAATATATATATACAGTGAACTCTCACTTATACACCGCCTCATTTATGTGCCTTTTTCACTTATACGACGATTTTCAATGGTCCCAGCACATTCTATAGCGAAATAATGATAGTATCATTCGTTTATGCGTCGCTCTAAACATAAATATTTCACTTATGCGCCGAATTTTTCCCAAAATGTAAAAAAAAATAATTTATTTTCTTTAAAAATAAGCATGTTTCTTCCCTTTCCTCTTTAATGTTTCGCCTTTATTGCTTACGGAAGGCTTTTTTTTCGTATGAACTAGAATTGGGAGAGGGACAATTATCTGTTATGCATCGTTTTAAAGGGAACAGTTTGCAAAAAGGTATGCTACAATTTTTGTTTCTCTTTATCATTGTATTTACGTTCCAGTAATTGCCAAACCGTAATAATATGTCCCTTTTCTACGGAAACATTCTTATTCATTCTCTCATTAGAAACTACGTTGCGTTTTAGTCCTTTAAATAGGTTTGTTCACTTATACGTCTCTCTCACTTATGCGCCTTTTTCTGTTGGTCCCTTGCACCGGCGTATAAGCGAGAGTTCACTTATACGTCTCTCTCACTTATGCGCCTTTTTCTGTTGGTCCCTTGCACCGGCGTATAAGCGAGAGTTCACTGTATATATAATTGTGTTTACCTTTTATACTTCTCATGCAGCCATGCCAACAACCTGTTCTCTCCTTCTCCGGAACGATGTCTGTTTCGTCTGCTTGGATGTACAAGTCATCAACCATGATGCCCTCGTCTTCGTTTTCCTTCGTTCCAGCACCACCCCAAGCTTCTCCCACCTCGTCTTCTATTGCGGACGGGCGTCGACGCTTAGGCTGCTGTTGACCGGCCATTTTGAAATACTTTTTTGGAAAAAAAGAGGGAAAAAGGAAGAGAAAAGTATGAGTACACTGCAAAAAATAAACTTTTGTTTTTACAGTCGGGTCATTCCATAGTGACTAACGTAACATTCAGAGCTGATTTTGTAACGGTTTTTACTTGTAACTTAAAGGATAAAATTTTTTTTTAGTTATGTTGGTGGATTTACAATGTACATGGTACCTATCGCAAAACCTACTTTCAACTGCCAGGCGGTAAGAACAATATTCAACACTAATTAAAATTCTAACTCATTTATTAAATTTAACACAAGAAAATGAACTAACATAAATGTAAGAAATCAAACAACTGAAACGAACAAAATGAAGAATAAGTAACATAACACTTATTACACACTCAAAAGTATATACAGGGTGTCCACTCCTATCGTGGACCAATAGCTAATTTCTAAACCGTTAGAGATAAGCATATAGTTCATTTAGGAAAAAATCTCCAAATTACGAAAGGAATTTTGGGTCTATTCAATGTTTTTCAAAAAATCAAATTTTGAAAGAGTTACGAAATTTAAATTTTTATACAGCCCCCCAGTCCTATCAATCATATTTAGTAAAACATTCTTGACACTGTAACGTTTAAAACTAAAAAAAAATCACTCTTCTACGACAAAAATTGACCGAGTTATGACGTTTTGAAAAATCAAGATTTTGAAGGATTTCGCATACGGTCCCTTAAGCGATCTCTCGATGACGTCATGAAATAATGCAAAATCTTGATTTTTCAAAACGGCATAACTCGGTCAATTTTTATCGTAGAAGAGTGATTTTTTTTTAGTTTTTATCGTTACAGTGTCAAGAATGTTTTACTAAATATGATTGATAGGACTAGGGGGCTGTATAAAAATTTAAATTTCGTAACTCTTTCAAAATTTGATTTTTTGAAAAACATTGAATAGACCCAAAATTCCTTTCGTAATTTGGAGATTTTTTCCTAAATGAACTATATGCTTATCTCTAACGGTTTAGAAATTAGCTATTGGTCCACGATAGGAGTGGACACCCTGTATACTTAAATCAAAGGCTAAGACTGTTGCCAATTAAAAGAACTTAACTTAAACTTAAAAAGTTTTTGCATAATACCTATGTATCATTTCTGCTAAGAATTTAAAACAAAATGACTGACGGTAGATTTTTTTTCAACCAAAATAGCAGCGTGACTAACGTAAACATTTTTGCAACCCTGAAAATGAACGCTCATGCTGTGGGGCAAACATTTCTCAAAGTTAAGCAAGTGTTAAAAATTGAATGATATATTTGAAAAATGTGTAAAGTTAGCTTTTTAAAAAAATAAAACACATTTATTAAATCTTAATTTTTTTAGTCTTAAGTATCACTTTTTCTCAAAATGGAGTGTGACTATCGTAACTATCGAATAACAAGCAGTAAACACACTACAAACTATTTATTATGGCTAATCTCAGTGATAATTACAATACTTTTCAATTTTTTTTAAAGCTTCTTATGTTGCATGATTTTTATTTATTTATTTATTTATTTTTTGATACTTTTTTCACTTCGGTATTTTTTTTTCTTCGGCTGAGGTTGACATTTCTATGGAATGACCCAGTACAATACCGGCAGCAGAGGTTCCAGTTTAAAACTAAAACGCACAGTAAGAAATTAAAATTAGCAGTTTTACAGTTTATTACTGTAAAATTAGCAATTTTACAGTTTACTGCAGTGAATATTAGCAATTCTTCGTTTATTACTATAAAATTAGCTGTAAAAACAGTATTTATTTTTTACAGTGTAAGAAAAGTGGCTTATAAAGTAGGGTTAGTTAAGTCACTGAATGAGGTGGTACTTATTGATAGGGGGTACCGCTGTTTTTCTTCGTACTCAACTATGATTGTTAACTACACTGGTTGACAAAAATTTTGTTAAATGATTAATTCATAGTGCTTCTAGGGTAATTTTTTGACTCTGATTCCAAATATTAATCGGAATTTTTCCATCACCAGTTTTTGCGTTATCATGGGTTTTAAGTATATATTTCCATTTCGTGTTTTTATATTACGAAATGATAAAAGCTCATAATTAACAGTTAAAATAGTGTCACACTGACAAGAAATGGGAGATAGATAGTCAGGTTTGCTGCTACTGCAGAGGTGTCATGGTGATCAGTCTTAATGGTACTCATTTTCTCGATATAGGCCGCAGATTTTGAATTATTTTCCGTAATTTTATAGTTGAATGCAAACATAAAAGGTTTATAAAATTTTACTCTAAAGAAAAAGCTTTAGCATACTGTATTAGTACTGACTCTGTAATGGTTATGTTTTCATTTTAATATAAAACAGGCGAAACTTAGTATTTACTGTTTTGAAACTAGTTTGAAAACTATATGTATGATTGAAACCCGTTACCTTCGGCACCGTCAGCATATTCAGTCAAAATAAGGAAAACTTATGGAGATTCGTAAGTTTCTCTCAGAAAAAATTCAGCATAACAAATACTATGGAACAATTGAATTTGGCCTAAAATTAAATTAAACAAATTTTATTAACAGTTGGGGCTTTACACAATGCTGTTTTCTCCTATGCGAAAAAAAAAGGCCAGACCTGTTATTCTACTATCAAATCAGCTTCGCATATCAAATTAAAAACTTTGTAAAGACTTTACAAGTCTGGTACTGGATTTGAAAACTTAACCCATTTATGCCAAAGTTTTTTTAAACATTTTTTTTCAATTTTTAGCTGCTTAAAACTCTTACTTGGAATGGTTTACATACATTTTAGGCGTAAAATAGATCCAAGTTGCCTTATTTATTAAGTTATTCAACGTCCTGTTTATGGGATATTTTGCAGATATGTGCGCAAAATACGACCTGACTTGACTTTACATTTGCAAAGTAACATAACAGAAGGCATCTACGATCAATTTTAAGCAAATCATTTTAAAATAGTTTAATTTTATGAAAAAAAACTCGTAAAAAAAACTTAAAATTTCTGTGGCTTCTCATGCTGGATAGTTGCTTAACCGATTCGTCTGAAAATAACTGTCAATAAATAAACTCTGATGTCCAACTAGTGACTCTAACTCGTTTCCTCAAGAAGAAGGACTATTTAACTTGTGAACAAGAAGTTCTGTCAAGAACTAAACGAGCCTACTTTCCCGTACATCGACATCGGCAATCTAGCATCTAATCAATATTCTCTTGAATATCTGAAACTGAAAATTATGTCAAACCTACCTTTATAACACTTAAAGCTGATTTCTAAAAGCAAAATATACCCCTCTCATCAGATGATCAGGACAAGTAAAAAGTAAATAAACGAGTAAATAAAGTTTTGACGCACCTTTTAAAGAATGTAACTGCTATAGTTCTTCCGTAGAAAAATTTCACAATCGCTTTCAAATGAAAAAAAAATAAATAAAAGTACAAAGAACATCAAAACACATTTTATCGAAGAAAGAAAAAAAACCTCGTTCGTTAATAAAATATCTCGAATTTTATTTTTTAATCCGTTGCCAGTTGTTAAATATAAGTAAAGAATAAAATGCTCTCGTGAATGAACAATTTTTGTAATCAAAAAAAAAAAAAAAAAAAAAAATATCGTCTGCCAAAAAAAAAATAAATAAATAATAATAATAATAATAAATTAAACAAAAAAAAATGAATAAATAAACAAAAAATCGTCTGCCCAGTCAGTCATTTTTTTCTGAGCCTGCATTTCCGCCATGTTTGCGGAGTCGGAGTCGGAATCAGAGTCCTCACAGACGATTTTTCAGAAAAGTACTTTACATACATTTTTTATCAAAACCGTTTTCTTACACAGTTAGTTTGAAGGAAATCCGCCTTTAAGTTCAGAATCAACATTCAATTTAAATTTCCCAGCAGGCGCTCATGTTAAAATTTTTTTGAACGGTTCATCATTGAACGAAAAATGGTTCAAATTGAAAAGAAAAATATGGGAATGAGTCTCTCCGAGATCTTTCGAACAAAAAAAGTTTATTCAATTCGGACGGTTCACTTAAAAGTTATTAGGTGGAGAAAGGTTGCTTGAACGGTTCAATGTTGAACGAAAAATTGTTCAAATCGAAAATTTAAATACGGTAATGAAGTATCCTTGCCGAGATCTTTCGAACAAAAAAAAGTTTGTTTAAATCGGACTGTTCACTCAAGAGTTATTAGGGGTGAGAGGTTGTTTGAACGGTTCAATGTTGAACGAAAAATTGTTCAAATCGAAAATTTAAAAACGGGAATGAAGTATTCTTGATAAGATCTTTCGAACAAAAAAAAGTTTATTCAATTCGGACGGTTCACTTAAAAGTTATTAGGTGGGGAAAGGTTGCTTGATCGGTTCAATGTTGAACCAAAAATGTTCAAATTTAAAATTTAAATACGGTAATAAAGTATCCTTGCCGAGATCTTTCGAACAAAAAAAAGTTTGTTTAAATCGGACTGTTCACTCAAAAGTTATTAGGGGTGAGAGCTTGTTTGAACGGTTCAATGTTGAACGAAAAATTGTTCAAATCAAAAATGTAGATACGGGAATGAAGTATCCTTGAAAAGATCTTTCGAACAAAAAAAAGTTTGTTCAAATCGGACTGTTCATTCAAAAGTTAGTATCGCGGGACCGGTTATTTGAACGGCTCAAAGTTGAACCAAAAATTGTTCAAATCAAAAAATCAAATACCGGAATGAGCTGTACTCGCCGAGATCTTTCCAACAAAAAAAAGTTTGTCCAAATCGGAATGTTCATTCAAAAGTTATTAGGGGGGGACAGACAGACCGACAGACCGACCGACAGACCGACCGACAGAACGACCGACAGAACGACCGACAGACCGACACACAAATTCCCCATCTCAATACCCTACTTTCAAATTTTTAATTTTTCGATATTCATTTTACCTCTTTATTTTTTTAACTTGGCGATCTTTTTTGGACTTGGCGATATTTTTTTTAACTTGGCGATTTTTTTTGGACTTGGCGATATTTTTTAGATGCATTAAGCTACTTTTCTTACTTTTTTCGTCTTTCTTTTATTTTTAATGGGAAAGTAGGCTAAAAACAGCTTTAGTAAAATGATATACCTATTATAGGTTTTTGTATGCAGTAACTAACAAGCGTCCCGTTTTTAGACTACTGGGCATAAATGGGTTACTATCAGTAATTAAGAGTAGTACCGTTGGCTGAAGGAAACACCCCGTAATAATGGAATAATGTAACTGACTTGTTTGAAATGTAAGTTATTGATTTATGAAATGCAAGCAGTTGTTTACTGGTGCTGTGTTTGCGGCTCCACATAAAAGCAATACCATGTAAGCAAACTAGTCTCCGAATTTTGAAACGAAGTTAAAGTTTGTAGTGAAAATTGTTGTTTTAACCCTTTAAACTGAAATGATCCTGATCTTAGAACAATGAATCTTATTTTAAGCTCAATATCATTATTATTATTATTTTAGTTACCTTAGTTGTAAGTAACTAAAACAAAAGGGATCTTCGGTGTTTTTTACCCTGCATACACATTACATTGAGGAAAAAAGTACCAACGGGAAATGTATAAGTAGGTTGGTTGGTTGGTTTCGTGTCCCAGATAGAAAATTAAATAGGATCGAAGGTCCTATGAACAGCATCAGCCAAACGAAGACAATTTTCTTTGTATAATTCTGGCCACTGATTGTCACTTATTTGTTGCAATTGCGCCAGGATAGCGAGACAGTTGAAAAGGTACTCGGGGCCTAATTCTGTATCTGGGTAATAAAATGTATAGTATAAGTATAAGATGAAAATGTAAGATATTTCTTATTAGAGCGCTTTTCCACTTACCGACATGACAGCGATAAATTGTACGCGATTGTCGTCATTCGATATTAGCTCACGCGAAATGCCCCGTAGTGACGTCAGTGCCAAGTTAAGTTGCATTCTAGCGATTAGCATTTATAGCGATTGCAACTTATCCAAATTTGGGAATTTGCGATTGCAATGGTGGTGGAGCCAATAAGAGCTCACAAGCAGTCAGCGATCTCCTCTTATTCTCCAAGTAGGCTGTGACGTTTTATCTAACTCGTTTTTCATAGGCAAACGTCATACAAACGTCACGCTGACGTCACGATGTTTTTGTCAAGAAACGTTCTAATGTAATTCGACTTCCAGTACCGATTGCAATTTGCGATCGCCTGTTTCACTTGAATTCCTGCCCTAGTAAACAAAGTAGGAATGTAATAAAGTTGTAAATATTATGTACCCAATATCGTCTCTTTATTTATTTTCTTTTTTCTGCGGAGGTAAAGTAAAGGCTTCACAATGTCATATTGTCTTGATTATTCTTTATTGCATTTCAAATTCCTTCTAGTACTATATGTAGCTAAGGTAGACAATAATATTTGAAAGAAAACCTTTAAACGCCTTCGTTCAAATTAAGCAGTTTAATTAACATGTTTCGCGAGTAGAATGTTCTTTTAAAATCATATTTTGAGCAATGCGAAAGTTTTGCTTAATTATATATTTCGGAGCAAAATCAGTTGAGCTGCACGCATTTTATTTACTTCAAGCTTTAATCTAACATAAAGTTAATGAATTTAATTTAATGAAAGCTGTTTTTCGGACTATTTCTGTAATTCATTTGGTCATTCTTTCAAGGGTACTTTCCTCCCACTGTGAAATATTCCTCATTATCATCATCACACTGTTTTAAATCACTGAGCTGTATAAATATCTGGAATGCTAGCTGAAGTTTCATTAGTATAAGAGTAGGTGGTCCGCAAAAGAATGCATTTGAATTGCAAAAGAATGCATTTTGTGAATTGGGCTCATTTCTTTGGAAATCAAGTGGGCATAAAATTTCGCCTTGCCAATTACGTGTCACACTGTTCATATTTAATTATTTTACTACTTTATACTCAATAAAGGACGCACAGATTGTAGGAAAAATTTCCAACTCAAGTTTAACTTCCGGGTGAAAATGGCAACGTTTTTGTCACAATTTAAACACAAGATAATTCCATATTCATTTAAACCTTTGTTCGACTGCACCAAAACTTTAATGAATTTTATACAGAATTTCTTTGCAAAAATGCTATTTTCTTCGTTACTTTCTATACTTCGAAAAAAAAAATCCACTCTGAATTTTACTATTCAGAACAGATCGTAGTGATATCAAGTTTTGCTTTAATACGCATTCTTTTCTGAGCAACTTATATATTCTCATGCCTGCACTGCAAAAAACAAATGTTGTTTTTATAGTATAATACAGCTAATTTTACAGTAATAAACTGTAAAATTGCTAATTTTACAGTTATAAACTAAAATTGCTATACTACACTGTAAGGTTTCTTGACAAAAACATCGTGACGTCAGCGTGACGTTAGCCTATGAAAAACGAGCTAGATAAAACGTCACAGCCTACTTGGCGAATTAGAGGAGATCGCTAACTGCTTGTGAGCTCTTATTGGCTCTGCCCGTAGTGACGTCAGTGTTAACTTAAGTTGCTGTCTAGTATAGTTTATAGTTTATTACTGTGCATTTTACAGTTTTAAACTGAAACTTCTGCCTTCAGTATCATACTGTAAAAACAACAGTTTATTTTTCGTAGTGCGAATCCTAAGTATAATAAATATTATCGCTCCATTTATTAAAAATGATAACTATTATATATCCGTAGCAGAAGGGACATTTCCGTTTTCCTTAGCAACGAGAACAATACTTTCAATGACAAATAATGAAAATAACCTCGCAAGCTTTACGTATTTTTAAAACACAGAAAGAGTTTGTTTTATTTGTCTTCAAGATAGTGCATTATTAAATTACTTTCCACCTAAAAAAACTATATTTGTCTACAGAAATTACTTTGAAGTTGTTAGACACGGTACTTGTGTCACTCTCAATAGTATGAAGTAAGGAGCAAAAATAAGCAGCAACGATAAATATTTTAATGTCTTACTATTAGGAGGACCGGATTGCAATGATTTTACAAACAGAGTGCTTTTGATTAATTTTTATTTTTTGTCTATGATTTAATGACTCTTGTTACTAATTGTATTTAGCTATCAAATAATCCAAAGGTTTTTAAAGTTCAGACCTCCACGGACCTCCTCTTTTGGAAATGACTAACTTTGTCCCCCAGAAAAATTTGATTTCCATACATTTATATATTTTTTCTCTCTTTTAATTTATTCCTTTTTCCTTTTTTCCCACTTTAGATTTATTTACTTACTGCCTACTTGGCCCGGCTCTGCACGGGATCTATCTTGAGGCAAAAAGTCATGTCAAGTGATGCGTGTGTCAAAAAGTCCCGATTAAATTAAAGTCAATAGTTTGCTAGAACGCAGTACGAAAAATTAATCAATCGACAAATTTTTTTTTAATCCGTCCGTTACAGGAAAAGCCTACAGCAAAAGCAAGAATTTTATATGTTTAAGGTAAAGAAAGAAAAAAATAGCAACACCGTTTTCTCCTTAACAATTTATTTCACCCTATTTAATTTCTTTCACGCTCGTGCAGACTATTTTTATAAATCCAATTTAAAATGGACATTTCCAAATTTAAAAATGCCCAGATCTTTTTTCTGGGTGAAGTTAGCGCTTAGGAGTTTCCGAAACCTTCGGAAGGAAACTTTCCTTAAAGGTATTTTTGCGTTCTTTCGAATGAGACCAAGATTGAGAAGATAGGATAAGGATTTCTTTGCTAGATAGAGCCATTTTGAAGTCCCTTATTCGAAATTCGAACGGATCGGTACTTTTTTCCCGCTCAAAAACCACCCTATGATCCTTCCCGGGTGCCCAAGTATATCTCTGCCAAATTTCGTCCAGATCCGACGTAAACTGTGTATTTGTATAAGGTACACACACACACACACACACACACACACACACACACACACACAAACACACACACACACACACACACACACACACACATATAAAGGGTCATTCCATAGTGACTAACGTAACATTCAGAGCTGATTTTGTAACTATTTTTTCTTGTAACTTAAAGGATAAAAAATATTTTTTAGTTATGTCGGTGGATTTACAATGTTACATGGTATCTAGGTATCATTTCTGCTAAGAATTTAAAACAAAATGACTGACAGTAGATATTTTTTCAACCAAAATGGCAGTGTAACTAACGTACCTTTTTTGCAACCCTGAAAATGAATGCTCATATTGTGAGGCAAACATTTCTCAAAGTTAAGCAAGTGTTAACTAGCTGTCGTGGCCGTCACGAAACTTTCTTCTATATCTATCTTATGAATTCTGGTTACAAAATAAAATACGTACTCGCCCGAGTAATTGGAGACAGCTCCAATTTCCCAATTATCGTAATAACCCTGCAAATGCAGAATCAATGAGCGAAATTGGAAATCATTGCAAAAGCCTTGTTTAGATAAATTGCAAACATTTTATTTGTTAGTAAAAAGAAATTGGCAACAGTTAAAAATTTCAAATCATTGAAAGTTTTCAGCTGTTTTGATAATTAAATAGCGTGAAAGCGATTTTTTAATGAATTAATTTTTCGCATTGTTGACTAAGCGCAAAAATCACCCCACCCTCCCCCTGTGGCGATTGGCGCCAAAATTTAATCGATGCTTGCTTCCATATTGGGTTAGTGTTATTCCAAATTTCATTCAAATCGCAGCAATATTTCCCGAGATACAGTAGGTGCAATGACAAAATAAGCACTTTTGATTGCTCCACCCCCCTTTGAGATATTGACACACAAATTGAATCAGCACCTGTACTCAATAGGGTCTACCTATGGACCAATTTTCGTTTGATTCCGCCAGTTACTTCCTGAGATATAGCAGTCACCCCCGCGCAGAACACGTGCGATTGCTATACCTCCCTTGGAGATATTGACAAACAAATTGAATCC